>CM064877.1:50224069-50369471 GCA_003313485.2 Penstemon barbatus | reverse complement strand
GAAGCTTATTTGATTCTGTCAATTCTTCCTTAAGCTCTGTCTTCAGCTCCTCTTTAACCTTCAACAGCTGCTGTTGATGCTTCTCTTCCAGTTCCTTTAGTTGATTTTCCATCAGCATCTGGATTGCTTCCATCAGTGATGAATGTTTATCAGCTGATGAAGCAGAAGCAGCAGCTTCATCCCTTTCTTCAATTTCCTGGTGGACAGGAATATCTTCCATCTTCTCGTCTTGATGATCTCCAGAATCCTCAGCTTTCCACTCAATAGCTAGGGGTTCATCAGCAACCTTTTCAGCAGACTTATCTTTTGTCTGATCAGTAGACTTATCAGCATTTTGATCAGCAGGTTGATCAGCAGGCTTGTCTTCAATCTGATCAGCAGACTTGACTTCAGGCTTGTCCGCAGTTTTAGGTTCATCAGTAACATCATCATAGATCAAGTTTGTGATGGTGCCATCATCATTGAAGCAAGTGGTTTGTCTGATTTGCCTCACAATGATCCAGGGGTTAACAAAAGCATTATTCCCCTTTGGCACTTCATAGTACGGTTGTACTTCCTTGCCAAAAATGATTTGCTGGATGCTTGGCAGCAGTGGCAAGTCACTTGAACAGCCTTGCTGATACTTTGACTTTTTAGCCCATCTCTTCAGGGCAGCCATAACAGCAAACTTAATTGCTCTTTCTTCAGCATCTTCAGACTTTTTCTTCTTATCAGGCAAGGTGCTTTTAATTTTCTTGGCCTCCTCCTCCAATGCAAAGCCTTTTGCATAACTATGCATCACATCTCTTACATAGCTGGGATCTAGGGCCTTCTGAATGGAGTTTGTCTTCAGCCAAGTCAGAACCCAACGTTCTTCATCAACCAACTCCTTCATGCTTTGAAGTTCTGCTATTGACTTATTCAACCTGTTGTCTCTCCAACTGATGTACCTTGGTTTCTCCTGGTTGAACAGAGTCCTTAGCATTAGCTTTTGATCATAGTAAGCTAAGGACTTCTCAAATTTCTTGAAAAGCTCCTTATCAGCATATACTATTTCAAAGGCTTTTCTAACTTCAAATTTCTCCTTGGACTTGACTTTGGGGGTAGGCAGTAAGATCTTTTTCTTGTCTTCTTCTTCATTTCTGCCTTCTCCAATCTTGATGCCACCTCCATGGACAGGTCCATAGGCATCAGTCTTGCTCTTTTCAATCACCATAGCCATTTCAGCATCCTCAGCAGCTTTTCTCTCTGCTTCAGACATTCTTCTTCTGGCTTCATCCTTTTCAGCTTGAGCCTTACTTAGCTCAAGTGCTTTCTTTTCTTCCAATTCATCCTGTTTCCTCTGTTCAGCCTCCTCCCTTGCTTTCTTGTCAGCTTTGGAAACTTTCTTTTTCCTTAGCACAAATTTTCTTTTGCCTTTGTCAGCAGGGGCTGGTCCAACAGATGATATGGGATCAGCAGCTATAGGATGTATGATTTGAACATCTGGATCTTCTTGAGGTTGAGCAGCCTCAGCAGTTGGTGTAGATTGAGTAATCTGTTGCTCATCAGCTTTGTCAGCAGTAGAGGCTTCAACAGCTTCAACTGGCCTTTCAGCAGATTCTGGACTTGATCTCACCAAGTCCACCAACTCAGTCTCTTTCTCTATGAAGGTCATCTGCTTCCTAGCAGATTTCTTGGTTCTTCCTTCACGATAGTTTGAAGCAGCTGTATCTCTTTGTTGGCTTCTTGTTCTTTTAGAGATACCTTCAGCAGGCTTCTCTGCTGATGGAGTTCTTGATGGTGATGCAGGGGATCCAGTCCTTACATCAGCGATTATGTTCTCAATGATCTTAGTGGCTTCAGTAGCAGAAGTCACTTTCTCCATCTGCTTTGCTTCTTTCTTTTTAGGCACATCAGTAGCCTTCTTCTTTTTAGTCTCAACAGCCAGGCTAGCTGTTTTGACTAATCTTCGTTGTTTTTTGGCAGGGACTTCCTTCTGTCCCTCATCATCAGCTTCCTCAGGCTAATCAGCCTTCCTCTTCAGAACTGGCAGGTATTTGTTCATGGCCTTAGACTTGTGAATCTCCTTGCCATTCGTCATAGTACACCCCAGTTTGGTCAGCAGATAACTGATCGTAATCCTGTGGTTGGTGTGAGGACCCTTTCCTTTCTTATCATCCAGGAAATCAGCTAAGATGTACCATACTATGATGGACCAGTTGACTTCCATTCCATAGTAAATGGCAGCCATGATGCTAATCTCTTCATCGTAACAGCATCCAGAGAAAATGTGCAGTTTTCAATCAGTTTTGTCACCATATCAGCCATCCGCTGATATTCATCCCTCAGTTGCTTCTTCCTTATGTTTCCAGAAAACACTTCTCCCTCTTTGGCGCAAATCGCCCAGAACTGTTGGTGCTTATCCTCCGTCAGTACAGTGACGTCGTGTCTTCCATGGTTAGGAAGTCCAAACGTCTCGTGCAGAACAGCAGGGGTGATGGTGATAGATTTGTCTCCCACTGTAGCCTTAATCTCCAGTGAGTTGTAGTCAGCTTTCGCTGTGTTGTAGTACTCCATCACTTGGTCAGTCCAGATAACTCCTTCGTGGTATTCCATGAAGTTCACCAGCGAAGCAGCTTTGAACTTTTCGAGCAGTTCTTTCATCAGATCCGTACCGGATTGGTAGTAGGAACCATATACGAGATACATCCCTTCAGCAGCCATTTTAAGATCTGTAGGAGTTAGAAAGAAAAACGAAGAGAGTTTTTGCAGAAAATTGCTCAAAATTCTCACAAGTGCTTTTGAAGATTTAGGGTGCGTAAAGAACGACTCGACTGATCAGATGACAATTTATAGAGTTGGGGTATGTCGGTTTCCGTGATAACCACCAACCGTTAGATCCGTTTTTCTGTCAGTGCTGATCGTGCGGCTTCAGTTACGACCTTTCAAATTCAAAAGATATTTTACTGAAGAGCGGGAATATGTACCGCCCGACAGTTATTTATAAAAGCGTGTTTTGAATAAAACGTTTTAAATAGCTCGCTTTTATTTAAGTGATCAGATGAGTATAATAAACACTTATCTGATGGACTACTGTCCTGATGACAATGCTGTTATCAGAGAATGCCAATAGCTGATAGCCTTCCTCAGCTGTTTGTCAATCCAGCTAGATAAAATAGTCTTGATCTTCGATAGTTGAGTCTTCTGTTGAAAACATAACTTCAACTAACTGTCATTAACAAATTTCATCTTTAATTCAGAAGTACCGCTAGTCTTACACGTTCCCCCTGAGTTTAGAATTCATAAGTTAACTAGTCTGTTGAAAGTTACTCCTTGAAGATAAGAAAGATGAGTAAGCTGTTGAACTCTAGTCTTCTGATGAGTTCCCCCTCAGCTTATGCATCTAATTTTAATAATCCTAGTTCAGCTCTTAGAGTTGAAAACCTTGTCTCACTTAGAGGTTTTGTGAAGATGTCAGCAATCTGATTTTCAGTAAACACATATTCTATCATGACAGTTCCTTTCTCCACATGATCTCTAATAAAATGATGTTTGATCTCAATATGTTTAGTCCTTGAATGACTTGTAGTATTCTGAGTGAGACTGATTGCACTTCGTATTGTCACAGTAGATTGGTATTCCACTGATTTTGATATTGTAGTCTTCTAGTTGATGCTTCAACCATAAGATTTGTGCACAGCAAGCTCCAGCAGCTATATACTCAGCTTCAGCAGTAGATATGGATACTGAAGTCTGTTTCTTACTCATCCATGAGATCAGACGACTACCTAAGAACTGACAGGCACCTGTTGTGCTTTTTCTGTCAATCTTGCAGCCTGCAAGGTCAGAATCTGAATAACCAATAAGCTCGAATCCAGACTCTCTAGGGTACCACAATCCCAATTCTTGAGTGCCCTTAATATATTTCAGTATCTCTTGGCAGCTAAGAGATGAGATTCTTTGGGTTTGATTGGAATCTTGCACAGACCCCAACAGAGTACATGATATCAGGTCTGCTGGCTGTTAGATATAACAGTGACCCTATGATGCCTCTGTATTTGGTTATGTCTACTGATTTGCCATCTTCATCTTTATCCAAACGAAGACTTGTAGACATTGGAATTGTAGCAGTAGAGCTAGTTTCCATACCAAACTTCTTGAACAGATCCTTTGTGTATTTTGCTTGGCTGATGAAAATTCCATCAGGCAACTGTCTAACTTGCAAACCAAGAAAATAGTTGAGTTCTCCCATCATGCTCATTTCAAACTTGTTCTGCATCAGCTTTGAGAACTTATCACACATCTGTTGATTAGTTGAACCGAAAATAATATCGTCCACATAAATTTGCACAAGCAAAATATGTTCTTCCCATTCAATAGTGAACAAGGTCTTGTCAACTTTACCTTTGCGAAATCCTTTAATTAAAAGAAAGTCAGATAAAGTATCATACCATGCTCTTGGAGCCTGTTTCAGTCCATAAAGAGCTTTCTTCAGACGATATACTTTGTCCTCTTCTTGATAGGCTTCAAATCCAGGAGGTTGTTCAACATAAACTTCTTCTTGCAATTCTCCATTGAGAAAAGCTGATTTCACATCCATCTGATAGACTGTGAAATTCTTGTGAGCAGCGTAGGCAAGAAAGAGTCTGATTGCCTCTAGTCTTGCTACAGGTGCAAAAGTTTCATCAAAGTCAATGCCTTCTTCTTGGCAGTAACCCTTGGCCACTAGTCTTGCTTTGTTTCTGGTGACTTCACCATCTTCATTCATTTTATTCCTGAATACCCACTTAGTGCCAATGACTCTTTGATGACTTGGTCTAGGAACTAAGTACCAGACTTCATTCCTTTCAAATTGATTTAGCTCCTCCTGCATAGCTTCAATCCAGTTGGAGTCACTAAGAGCTTCTTCAATCTGTTTAGGCTCAATTTGAGATAGAAAACTAGCAAACATAGCATCTTGTGCAGCAGCTCTTCTTGTTTTCACTCTGTCTAAAGGATCACCAATCACTAACTCTGGTGGGTGATTTCTGAGCCATCTGAGATCAGGTTGCAAATCATAATGTTGTCCTTTGTCTTGATCTTGCAACACTACTGTTGGAGATACAGTAGTAGTCTGTTGAACATTTGCCGTCTGTTGAACAGTCTCTGGTCTATCAGCTGTTTGCAACTCGTCTGTTAGACAATCAGCTCTGTGATTTTGAACAGCACTTGAGTTATCAGCTGAGTTGAGATCAGGTAGTATGATGGGTATATATTCTTCATTCCTTCCAACATTCATCTTCTGTAAATCAGTAGACAGATCTTGATTAACATTTTGATTCTTTTCAGAAGATTGACTTGGCTCATCAAATACTACATGAATGGATTCTTCTATTAGTAATGTTCTTTTATTGAAAACTCTATAAGCCTTACTAACAGATGAGTATCCTACAAAGACAGCTTCATCAGCCTTTTCTGCAAATGCAGTAAGGTGATTTTTACCATTATTTAAAACATAGCATTTACAACCAAATATCTTAAAGTAATGAATGTTTGGCTTCCTATTGTTCCAAACTTCATATGGAGTCTTGTTTTGGTGCTTGTTGATCATGCATCTGTTTTGGGTAAAACATGCTGTATTTGTTGCTTCTGCCCAAAATCTTTGTGGCAGCTTAGCTTCAGCTATCATGGTTCTGACAGCTTCCTTCAGTGTTCTATTTCTCCTTTCAGCAACACCATTCTGTTGAGGGGTTCTGGCAGCAGAGTACTCATGATGTATTCCTTTGATATTACAATACTCTTCAACAGTAGAGTTTGTGAACTCTGTCCCTCTATCTGATCTGATCTTCAATATTTTGATACTCTTCTCATTCTGGATCAGTTCCATCAGATTTGTAAGATGTTCCTTGGTTTCACTTTTCTTTTCATGAAAATCACCCAAGTATATCTTGAATAATCATCCACAACAGCTAGGCAGTATTTCTTTCCACCATTGCTGACTGGATCAATGGGTCCAAATAAGTCCATGTGTAGCAGCTCCAATATTCTTCCAGAAGATTGATGCTTCTTGCTTTTGAATGATGACTTGATTTGTTTACCCTTCTGACAGGCGTCACAGAGCTTGTCTTTGCTCATGACTGTTTTAGGAATCCCTTCTACCAAATTATTCTTGATTAGTCTGTTGATGGTCTTGAAGTTTAAATGATTCATTCTCTTGTGCCACAGCCAACTAACTTCACTTGGTGCAGATGCAACCAAACAAACACTTGAATTCTTGTCAGCAGAATCCCAGTCGACTATGTAGACATTTCCTTGTCGTCTTCCAGATAAAATTACCTTCTTTGTACCAATCTGTTCAACATAGCACTTATCTGTTGAGAAGATGACTGAATATCCCTTGTCACAAAATTGACTTATGCTCAGCAGATTATATTTGAGGCCTTTGACATATGAGACGTCAGATATCTCTATGTTCCCTCTGATTAATCTTCCTTTAGCTTTAATCTTGCCTTCTTTGCTGTCCCCAAAAGTAACATTTGGACCATCCACAGCAATTGCATCAGTCAGCTCATGTATGTTTCCACACATGTGTCTTGAACATCCACTGTCCAAGTACCATATCTTCTCTACTTTACTCCTACTCCTAATCCTATCCTACAAAACAAAAATAAAATTGTTTTAGGTACCCTTATTGAGAGGGTCCTGAAGGATTAGTTCCACCTTTGACAACCCAAGATGTTGAAGTCTTAGGCTTCTTAGGTTTCTGAGTTTTGACAGGAGCATGAACAGCTTTATTTTCATCATAATTAGCAGATAAGTCATGTTGATGATCAGTATGATAAGAATAGTGTTCATAAGCAGGGTAAGGTGCATGATAAGCAAGGTATGCATGCATTGGATGAGCAGGATAAGGTGCATAGTAACTAGGAAATTGAGGTGCATGATACATAGGATGATATGCAGCAGGTTGCACATAATATGACTCATTTCCATACCAAGCATTTTGATTTTTCTTGTTCTTATGCTTCTTTGGTTTACTTACAACTTGCTCATTGACAGACGACTTAGTTTTCTCACTAGTCTGATTAGTTTTAACCTTATCAGAAGACTTCCTAGGACTCTTCTGTTTGGGTTTACTAGTCTGTTTTCCTATACTAGGCTCTTTGCTCTTTTTAGCCTTAGGAGATTTCTTCTCCTTTACCACTTTCTCAGATGAGGTAGGTTTAGAAGTTTGAACATACAGAATGACCTTACTATTGTCATCAGAAATGAATTTTTCAGTATGATTCAATTCTATTTTATCCTTTTCTAAAGGTGTCTCCTGTTTACTAGATGTAGGCATGGATGCAACAGTTGACTTATCATGAGACTCGATAATTTTCTCAAGTTCCATGATTTTTCCTTTATAGACCTCACATTCAGCTTTCAGAGATTCATGCTCTTGCTCAAGCTGTTTATACTCAGCTGATTCTTTAGGCTTTTCAGCTTTAAGTTTCAGTGAGTTATTTTGCTCTTTTAGCAAGCTCATCTCTTCCTTAAGCTTAACAAATTCTCCAGCAATAGTAGTATTATTTAACATCATTTGCTCTAGAGAATCAAATAGTTCATTATTTTGAGGAGTTACCTCATCCTCGGAGTCATCAGATTCCTTAGCCATCAGGCAGAGGAGAGCAGGTTTCTCTTCATCAGAAGATTCTTCATCAGACGTGTCTGAATCTGAATCAGATGAGTAGACAGCAGCAAGCTTTTCTGCTTCGGCTACCATTGCTTTCCCTCTTTGATGCTTTCTTTCCTTTCTGATTCTCTTCTCTTCCTCAGTGTATTTTTCTGCTTTTGGATATGGACAGTCCCTGATGAAATGTCCCAATTTCCTGCAGTTGTAACACATTAGTTTTGCTTTATAATCATCTTTTTCTTGAGAAGAAGAGTTAGGTTTAGAAGTAGAAGCAGCATGATTGTATTTGTTTTTCATCTTTCTCTTATAGAACTTCTTGAAGTTGTTCATCAATAATGCTAGATCTCCAGCAGTGTACTCCTTCTTGTTGAGTAGAGATGCTTCATCAGATGAGTCCACATCTTGACTTCTATGTGCTGGTCTCCTGGTGTTTTCAGCAGCAACTAAGGCAGCTGTGGGTCCTGAAGTTGAGGTTTCTTCAATACCCATCCTAGGCAGTTTATACTCGAATGCCTTGAGTACAGAAAACAGCTCTGTAAGAGAAATCTTCCCCAGATCTCTTGATTCTTCCATAGCTGTCACCTTCATATTGAACTTGGGGGGCAGGGCCTTTAGAACTCTGACGGTGATCTCCTTGTCAGAAAAGGTCTTTCCCAGCTTTAGAACTTCATTCAACGTTCTGGTAAACCTGGTATCCATCTGATCAATGGTCTCTCCAGATTTCATCTTGAAGTTGTCCAGCTTTTCCAAGGCAACACTGAGCTGATGCTCTTTGATGGCGTCGTTTCCTTCACTCATGTCACGAACCTTGTCCCACATCTCCTTTGCAGTTTTGCAATGTTTGACCTTGTCAAACCGATCATTATCCAGGGCTTTGGTCATGATGAAACGGCCAATTTTATCCAGATTGTACAGCTTTATTTCTTCGGCTGTCATCTCTGTCAGATCTTTTTCCACCACCATTTCAGCTTCATCTACTATGATGGTCTTGGTGAATTTGAATGGACCTTTAATGATACATGTGTACATGTTGTCATTATAGGCTGCTAGAAAGATTTCCATTCTAATCTTCCAGTCCTCAAAGGACATACCAGCAATGTGGGGAACATGACTGATACAATCCATTTTTCAAAAAGTTTTGGTTTTTCGAAAATATGCTCTTTTGAAAAAGTTTGAAAACCTTTGAAAAACACTCGGATCAAGCTCGTTGATCAGGCAGCTGATTCAAATGAACCACCCGCTCTGATACCACTTGTTGGTCCCAAGTGGTCAGAAGAGGTTTAGAGGGGGGGGGTGAATAAACCTCTTTAAAAATTTTCTTCAAATTTAACTTTAAAACTTTCACTTTAACTGAACAGACTAAGCTGATCAGATTAGTTAGTTACAATTCTGTTCGCGAACAAATCTTTGAACAGCCTTGTTGACCACTCGTCTGATTGTTACTTAGCTGATTTTGCCAAAATCAGTTTTAATACTTAGAGTACTTGCAGCGGATTTTCAAAGTGTTTTTCACAAGTAATCTTAGTAGTTTGAAAAATGTTTCCCCAGTTTTATAAACTCCTTTAAACCCTTTTTCAAACAGTTAAGTTAATGTGTTTTATGCAAACAGAAAATATGCAAGTAAAATGCAAACAAAAACACAAGCAATTTTTATAGTGGTTATATGGATTTGAATATCCTTTAGTCCACTCTTCCAAGTCACACAGATCTTGGGTTATACTATAATCACAAAGTTTACAGTATACTCTGCTTGCGTCGAACAACAAATGAAACGACCACAAGTTCGCAATAGGAAATCACACAGAAGACCTATTCTCTGAAGTTTGATCACTCACAAAGATGGATCACAACTCCGCACAACACTCTTGTTTACAAAATCACTCAGAAGATGTATTTTTCTTGATTCTTCAACTCTGCTTTCGTCAACAAATGACTCGGCTGATGAGTGAGCTGTTCTTGAGACTTAAAGAATTTTGCTTCGGAAATTTCTCTCAGAAAGTGTGTTGCTTGTTTCTTCTTCGTCTCTTTCAGCTATTTATACTTGAGGATAGAAAAATGTCCGTTGAAGAGAGACAAGATTCAAATTCCTCGAGTACTGGTCCTTAAAATCCGCGAACGGCTCTTTTGCAGTCTGTCCGTACTATGAACAGTACTATTCTGCAGGCAGCATTAAATGCACCCAGCTGATGCGAAGCAATTCTTCAATCATTTGTCTTTAATAACCTTGTACTTCAGCATTTATTACTCCAAGGGGCATTTATTACCGTTGGGAACACTTCATGATCTTCTTCACTTGGCTGACGAAAGTACAAGTCTGATGGCGGACTCGGCTGATCTCAAACTTGAACAAATCTGATTTGAGTCGGCTGATCTTCATCAGTCTGATAACTTTACTTCAGCAGATCAGAAGTCTTGGACCTTGAAACTTTGACTCTTCTGATGTCTTCATTACTTAGTCAAAAATTCTTCTAAGGGATCATCAGCTAAGTTACTCCATACTTAGCCGATCTTGAAGTTTTGGAATTCTTCAAAACCTCCCTTTACAAATTGTCTTCAGAGCCTTCATCTTCATCCTTATCCAACAAACAAAATCCAAGATGAATTCACATTTGACTTCAACCGAAATAATAAGCTTGCTGCAAAAAGTTTAACTAATCTATCACTTTGTCAAGAATTACTACATTGGCGCGTATAATTAATCATCAAAATGGCTGGACTTTCAAATGGAATTCAAATATCCTATACACTACCTGGACCTGGACCCGGACCTAGACCTGCAGTCTTTTTTTCTTTCCCTAATACAATATATTTCTTTTCATTTCTCAGTTCTCACTCTAAAACCACACACAGTTACATGGAAAATTAGTATCTACACCGGTGGATTTAATCTACCCGGGTGTTGGATGAGTATCACATGAGCATAAAAGGACAATATTTTGTCATTTCATGTCTATGTGTCATTCATTCAACCCCCATGTATTAAATCCACTAGTGTAGTATTTAAGTAACCTAGTTGCACATTCTCTGGATTTCATTTCTCTCTCTAAAAACATTTCTCTCTTTCTCTAATAAAAAATGAAAAAGTTGTCCTTTTTTTTTTTTCATATACATACATCTATATTCAGTTGTTATTTTTGTTTTTTTTTTTTTGTGTGTCGATTTTCCATTTTGTCCGTGCGATTTTTTTACCAGCTTTATCTTTTCCTTATCTAAAGTTTGGAGAGAGTTTTTTTAATCCATTAAACTTTTGGGCTCAAATTTTGACCATTCAACCGAAATTCATTATTCTGGTTTCAAAAAAAAAAGGAAAAGAAAATCATTCATTGATGTAAACAAAATTTGAGTAAAATGCAAAACAACCCATGTATTATTTCTAATTGGCAGTCCCAGTTGGGTCAAGGGTCAAACGGGTCGGATGACTTTTCTGGATGGGAACAGGCCCGGTTCTGGGTCCGGGTCCGGGTCTGACCTTTGACTGCCTAGTCTCGAGAACACAGAAAGAGTCTTTATTTATGGACTTAGTTTACATTACACTTCAAGTAAGTGTATATTGTTGCGCCGATTAGGCCTTAGCCAAGTGATTAAGGATGAGGCTCAGGAGGTCATGGGTTCAACTTCAAGGAATGTGGGTATTTTCTCTAGTTTCATACTAGCATTTCTCTAGTTTAATACTGGTAATCAGTTCACTTTATTATGATTGAAATAATTTCGATTCGATATAGTGTTTGATGTAATAATTGATTCACCATCTCAAAAAAAAAAGTGTATATTGTTGCAAATAAGATATTTGACATTGATGAAATCGTCAATATATGTTAAATACATTGAGTTGATATGTACGATAAAAGAAATTGTTCTTTTGGTATGAACCTCTCGAGTTAACGGCAATTTACCGCTCGTGATATTTATAATATTTAATTTATTTTGGTATGCTTTGAAAAAGAATAATTTATCCTCTCTAATTTATAAAAGTTTCACACCGTCTCTAATAGTTTTATATGTGGTACTTTACTCCTAATGATAATGTGGTAGTTTACACTGTGTTATTATAAATGTGGCAATTCATTCCCCTCCCCTCTATATGTTACAAAATATTTTTCATATGTACTCTCAATTTCGGCAAGTGAGTTATACTCTCTAGCTGATAAAGATAAACTGTTTCTTTAAAAAATTACTGGGGGATTAAAATGCTCTTTTTCAAATCATATGAAAATAAATTGAACATTATGCATTTCAAAAGAAGGTAAATTGACATTAACTCTAAACTTCTTTTATTTTATTTTGGTTGTCCAAGGGTTTAATCCCTTTGAGGCGAATTGGGCACATTAAGTGAGTACCAGCGTCTCCCAACCGGGATTCAAACCTGAGTCCGCTACTTTGTAATGACTAGTCCTTCCACTAGACCAACCATTTCCACTCAAATGATTTCTTATGTTTAATGGGCTTGATATAGACTTTTATCACGCGTATTTGTTGATAAATATTAGTGTACTTTTGTATTATCCTTTGCTGTTAGATCTTATTAGGAAGAATGCCATCAGAACATAGCTTTTTAGCCTATTTAATGTGAACATTTTGAAGTGTTATACATTCAGTTAGCATCGTCTAGATTTCGAGGAAAAATGCAAGATATTTCTCTATGTTACACAAAAATTGCACGAAATTATTCTATGAAATTTTTATTGTACTAAACATTATTGTACTTTTAGAAACTCCGTATAAAACACTCAATTTGTAGAGGTCGTCCATATTTCAGAAAACAATTTTTAAAATATTTCACTTAAAGTTGTAGGGATCAACATGAAGTATTTTAAGAATGATTTCTTGAATATGTCAATTCAGAAGGACCTGTTTTTTTATAAATTGAGTATTATATATAGAATTTTTGAAAATCAAAGAGATTTGAGACAGTAAAAACTTCATAGGGGAGTATTATGCATTTACCCTATAGGCCTAGATTCTGATGATAGTAGTCAGTGGATGTTCGAATTGTTCGAAGCTATCTTTTGGGAAGTATCTTCTAGACTCAATGAGCAGCATGTGTCCAGTGGAGGACCAACAAAATTCAGTATATTAATTCAGAACTAATTAGAGATCAACACGTGTTGCTCAAGGAGTCTAGAAGGCACTACCCAAGAAGGTAGCTCCGAATAATTATATTCACACTATTTGGTAGAGAACCGATTCCTTAGCTTGTACATCAGTTCTTGTATCTTTTCCCGTGTTGCAGGAATGCATATGAATTTAGAAATATCATAAATAGCTATCTTTTTAAAGAAAAAATTTCAAAATATTATTTTAATTAAATAATCTTAATATTAATTAGTACTAATGACAAGTATTAAAAAAAAAAGAGTAAAATTGATAAAAAGAACTTTAATTTTAAATTGAAATTTTAAAACGAGTAATTTATTTTCGTCAAAGCGACGAACAAAAAAAACAGTAATTTATTTTTTGTGAAAGCGATGAATGAAAAAATGAGGTAGTACTTTGAAATTTGACTGAAAGAGCTTTAGGATAAACCGTTATGATGTAGATGGAGCAGCCTCCAAAATTGGAAACGTCCTTACATATATACACATGTCAATGTTTAATATTTGACACAAAATTGTAACATCAAACAGATAATATGTATATTTTTTATCTTT
Source organism: Penstemon barbatus (assembly GCA_003313485.2). Lineage (NCBI taxonomy): Eukaryota > Viridiplantae > Streptophyta > Magnoliopsida > Lamiales > Plantaginaceae > Penstemon > Penstemon barbatus. The sequence continues at coordinate 50,356,208 of CM064877.1, read as the reverse complement.
ATCCCATGGGTTTAATTCCTTTGGAGGTGGGTTGGGCATATTAAGTGGGCATCTCTCCCAACATATTCGAACTTGAGTCCGTCATATTGTAATGACTAGTCCCTTCCATTAGACCAATCATCAAATGTAACAACAATGCATTTAACATTGTGACATGAAATCTATTTTTTTATTTGTGATTTGAAAAAGAACATTTTATTCCTACATAATTTTGTAAAAGTTCAAACTTCAAACTGCATCTCTGGAATTTTTAAATTTAAAAAAACACGAATTAAAAATATATACTTCCTCTCTTATATACTATACTTTGGCTCAATCAACTTATAAATGTGGCACTTTACCCACTACGTTATAATAAACGTAACATTTTATCTCCTGAGTTATGATAAATGTTACATTCTATCCTTGTGTATTATGATAAATATGACACTTTATAGGTTATATTATCATAAATTTGTTTTTTGTCCTTTGAGTTATAATAAATGTTGCATTATATCCCCATGTTATGATAAATATGGAATTTTATAATTTTTTGTTATGATAAATGTGATACTTTTATCTCTAAGTGTACTTTTGACCTTTTGAGCAACACTTTTCCTACCACACTCAATTTCAGCGACTGTGTTAAATTCTCCGTTAGAAAGAGAAAAATTATCCTTCAAATTTTTTACAGGGGCAAGATGCTTATTTTCAAATTACACAAAAATAAATTGAATATTTTACATATATATGACAGAGGTGTAAATTGAAACTAATCCTATTAAAATGTAATACGAGTGGCAAAAAGGCCAAGAGCCCAAGACCCATTTGATGGGCCTTTACCGGCCGATTCAACTCAGCCAAACTTTTATATTTCCTATTGTTGATGGGATGCTTTGGGTTGGGTTGAATTTTGTAAATATTTATATGAACTTTTAGGTAAAATTGCAAAAATAGTCTCAAATTAATTATTGATTTTGGATTTTCATCTTGAACTATTTAGTTTGGCGAATTTCGTCCCGTAATTTAATATTTTTTTGGAATATAGTCCCAAATTAATTACTAATTTTTATTTTTCGTCCCAAACTATATCAACTCTCCAAATTTCGTTCCATAATTTATCATTTTGTATTAATTTAGTCCCATTATTAAATTTCTAGTTTAATGGAAATGACGGTTCAATCTTGTAATTAGTTTGGGACGAACTTCGCAATATTATATAATTATTCATGTTAAAATTTACCATGTCATGATACTTAAGCAGCCATGTGATAATTCATCGGCAAATGTGCAATTTCCGTCTTATAATTACGGTGGGACGATATTCCAAAAAAATATTAAATTACGGGACGAAATTCGCCAAGTTAGATAGTTTGGGACGAAAATCCAAAATCAGTGATTAGTTTGGGACTATTTTTGCAATTTTGCCGAACTTTTAATTGGTTCATAATTAAGTCGGTCATTGATGAGTACAATGAAAAAATACACATATAGCAAAACTAATTAACATTTAACTTAATTTTTTGACTCATCGATATTATTTTATTTTATTTTCCTAGATTCGTCAAAATTTTAGTCGTCATAATATTAAATTATTAAATTTATTTGAGTTTCAAATAAATATAAAATACTTTTAAAAAATAAAAAAGTAAAAAGAAATCTCAAGTGTAGTGAGTTTTTCTTATTCAATATTGAAATAATATTTAAGTAAGATGTATTTATTTAATTTTAATTTATTAAAATACACACAGGTACTATACCTAAACGAGCCGACACACGACTCTATCTGGATCTAAGACACATACAAAGTTACCCATAAATAATCAGACCTGATTTCAAATCGCCCGGATCCGGTACGACCCGCCCGTTTACCACCCTTGTCTTAATACTACATATGTTTTTACATTTTTATGTCACGAGGTACAACTGGTCATCTGACCAAATTCATTATATAATAGCACCTAAACACGGTCAATTAAACAAAACAAGCTCATATATAAATGTTACAAAAGCATTACTACTTCTCCAGCAAAGCTTCCAATCTGGTCCGCCATGAAAATTCTCTGTTTTTGTGCTTTCCTTGTTCTATTAGCGTCGGGGGCGAAATCCCGACCTTTGCCGAACAATATTTCAGATGGAATGTTGGTCCCGAGTAATCAGAACGGAAATAAATCATTAATTTTAATGGTTAATTATTCGGGGAAAAAGGAGGAAAAGGAAAGTTGCGATCAAATGTATGGTTTTTTACCATGTTCGAAAAGCGTTCCTGGACATTTGTTCTTGATTTTTGTTTACGAGTATCTTTTGTTCCATGGAGAATCATATGTTGCTTCTGGGGGTGAACGGATTTTCAAGATTCTTGGCCCTGGTGTTTTTGGTGCCTGTGCTTTTCAGATCATTGGTTCTCTTCCAGAAGCCCTCATACTTTTAGGTACCTAATTAATTATTGAGTTAATGCTAATTTACACCCTGAATGTTTTATATATATATGTGTGAGATTTAAAAAATAGCATATTATTCCCCTGTAAAAATTTTAAAGGAGTAATCTACCCTCTTCAGATTAAGTGTGTTACTTACTCGTCGAAATTGAAAGTAAACATGAAAAGTGTTTTTGTGACATAGGAGGTAAAATGCAACATTTTTCATAATACAGGAGGGTAAAGTATCACATTTACCGTAACACGGACGGTATATAAAGTGCCACATATAAGAGGGGTAGGTTTGTCAAGCCAGATAGTGTAACTCACTTGTCGAAATCGAGATTGGATATGGAAAGTATTTTTTTGATATAGAAGGTAAAATGCAATATTTATCGTAACACGGGGGTAAAGTATTACATTAATCAAATTAACAGGGGGTAAAGTGACATATATAAGAGGATTTATTTTATCAATTCATGCTTTATTAAGTTAAAAATATTAGGGAGTCAGTGTGAAACTTTTACAAGATTATAGAAAGGCAAAGCGCTCTTTTTCAAATTATAGGAAGATAAACTGAACATTATCTGTTGGGTGAGTTCTACTAAATCATTAATTGATTGATTAATTTTAATCTTTTTCAGATTTAATTACTTGCATCATTAGTTAGACTGTACGTAGAATCATCCCATGATATAACTCTAAACAAATTACCACATCTCTAAATAATTATAAAAAAATTATATACATTCTATTGTTGTTTATATTTCAAATAGGCAGGCTAAACTTTTCCTTAATGTTTTCTCATCGTTGTCTTTTCCTGAGTGAAATTACAATAAGGTCACAAATTTTAAAATTTAGTTTGAATGAATTTAAATAGTAAGTTGCACAATTTAAAAATCATGCAACAGATCATATGACTTGTATGAAGTGGTTGACTTATATGATTTGTGAAGAATCCAATTGCACAATTTACGCAACTAATTAAATAATGTAACATGCAATTGTACATCATTAATTTGTCAAATTCAATGAAATTACATAGTGTAACTTACCTAACCATTTTAATATATTTGGTGTGTCCGCTAGTGTCACTATCTCTTGATTAATTAACAAGTCCTAATTAAAGACGGCTTCTGTAAAGGTTAATTAAATCAATTATTATTTAGATAATGGGCTGCGTTTATAAATCTTTCTTAGAAGTTTCTTAGATAAGGTTCTTTTGGTTTGTAAATGTGTGTGTGTTTTTTCTTTTTGGTGTTGTAAATGTGTTTTATTTGTTTTTGGTATTAGGCTTTTTAAGAACCGGTGGTGCCAAGTACTTCTAAAAGTAAGCAAAATGTGTTTGAATATTTTATTTTCCAAAATTATAGGGGCATGGTTCACAAATATGCATGTGGGTCATATTTTTCTTTTTTTTTTTTTTTTTTTTTTAAGGGTAGAATTTTGAAGTAATATTTTGAAAACCCTTTTAAGATTCAGAAATTACAAAATCTCAAATACACCCAAACGGTTAGGTCGATTTCGGAATCATTTTGACCTAATGGTTTGGAATAGTTAGTTAAAAATCAATCAAAACACTTTAATTTGAAAATATATAATTGGGTAAATTATGAATATCCCCGAGGTAAGGCTTCGTTACAAAATTTTTCTTCACGTATTGAGTATTACAAAAATTCTCTTTAGGTTTGTCACATTTTTACTATTAACCCCTTGTCCCTATAATATTTCAGTTTTGCCCTTGGGTGTTATTTGTAATGCTTGTAATACCTTATAAATGTTAAAAGTTTGGTGCTAATTGTTATATCTTATAAATTAGAAAAGAGATAATTATATATTTACCAACTCAATAATTGATAAAATTTATAATTGTCCATAAGCTTTAATAAATATTGCAAAAAAAAGTATTTACATATTTATTAGCAATTTAAATTATATAATAATAAACTAAATAGAATATTAATAATAATGTTCTATACAAATTATTTACACATTTAGTTAAATGAATTTATTTTCTAAATTAGTAATTTAATAAAATTATATTTTATTATAAATACGATATTGTAATTTAATAATTTTTATATTTGTATTATAAATTGCAATGTTTATTGAAATTTATGAAAAGTAATAAATTATATGAATTAATTTGGTAGTAAATATATGATTATCAGTTTTATAATTTATAAGATATAACAATTAAAGCCCAAATTTTAAAAAATTTAAGATATAATAAACATTACAAATAACCTCCAAAGATAAAATTAAAACATTTTAATAGTAAGGGGTTAATTGTACGAAGAAGATAAATTAAAGAGAAAATTTTATAATACCCAAATAGAAAATCTTTAGTAATTAAACCTTACCTCATATGTATTCATAACATATAATTGGACACTTATCTTCTACATTTTCACGGTAAAATTCCAAATTAAATTTATAACACACTTTTTCAAACCCAATTCATATTTTCATTTTCATCCTTCTTCTTGCTAATTTCGGACTTGAAAGTTGAAACATTTTCAATGACAAGATCTTGTTCATTCCTTTTGGGCTTGGTTAAAGCAAGAGTGTTAAAAGCATTGAGCCCATACCATAAATCTAATTTGAATACTGGACTTGAATTAGATAAGCATATGGCCCAATGTGTAGATTGCCTATTAGAAATGAACATCCATGTAAAGTAATGTGGGCCTAGTTCCCCATAATATTTGGACCATAAATTCCCTATCAATTAGTTAGCACTTAGCAATAACTTATACTTTATAGTACCTATTAATTAATTTACGTATGAAATTGATATTGGTCCTTTTTTTTTGGTGCGAAATTGTGAAGGGAAATGTTTTCTTGCATTATTTTTTTATCAGTAAAGAAACCTCTTTTGTAAGAATGAGAAAACATCAATTTTTCCTTAAAAGTAAAAAATAATCTCCCTGTTAATTTATAAAATTGACAAAAACCGCTCTGTTCACTTTAAAAAATTTAAATGAATTTAGTCAGCTAATAAAATATCCATACACGATAGTTTTTGCTCTAAAAAAATACAGTTGGTACTTTATTAATAAAAATAAAACGGTTGGGTTTTTGCCAACTAGACAAACACAAGGGGTTTTTGCATTTGTCTCCAAATTTTAATTTAAAATAGTTTATAACCTGGGTCTCTTCTAAAAATAGCACTCTAAATATATAGTGCACACGTTTAATCCTTTTAACTTTCATACAATTTTAATTTTAGTTCTATTCACAGCAATTTTGGTCCTCTAGCTTTCAACAAGTTTCGATTTTCGTTGATTTTCGTTGATTGTACTTTCAATAATTTCAATATTCGTCCTCCAATTACAAACTTCTTCCTTGGTAATAGGATCATATAGTAATTGAAGGACGAAATTGAAACTTATTGAAAGTAAGGACCAAATTTGTTACGTATAGCATTAAAACTAAAATGATGTGAAAGTTAAAAGGACTAAATATGCGTCATAGAACTATTTTTATTTAAATACCAAAATTACGGAAACATTTCTAAAATTTTGCCAAAATGTTAATGAACATATGGTAAATGGGAAAAATGCAAGATACTCCTCTGTGTTATAATAAAATCTGCAAGAAACTATCTTGTGAAATTTTTATTGCGTTAAACTTCAAAAACTCTTTAAAAAACACTCAATTTGTAAAAAATAAGTCGTTTTGGATAGACATATTTCAATAAATAAACTATTTTAAAAATACTTCAAGTTGGTCCCTACAACTTCACGCGACATATTTTTCGATTCAAAACGTCTTTTTTTTATAAATTAAGCGTTTTTTAAAATATAAGGGACTTTGCTGCAATAAAAATTTCACTTTCTTGGAGTATTTGCCATTTCCTGATTCCTCAGTTGCAATCTCTTTTCTTTGTGAAATTATGAATGTGAACAAAGATTCCATTTATTAAATCTTTTCGTTTTTTTTCTCCATTTATTTTTTTCCCATCACAGCATCTGGGTTGTTGAACAGTAAAGAAGTTGCACAGGAATGCGTGTTAACCGGAGTCGGGTTGTTAGCCGGATCCTCAATTTTACTCCTCACTTTAATTTGGGGAACTTGTGTTCTTCTCGGCACTCAATATTTTCCCATTTACACGCAGTCACCGTCCTGTTCACTTCATACAACTCAAAACCCTCTCGAAAAATTCTTCTTATCATTATGGCCAGGTATAAATTCAATTTTTCTCTTCTCTATCTATTTATTTATATGGTAAATTAGCAATTTTAGTCCTTTAACTTTTAAACAGATGCAAAAATGATACACATAGGGCTGTTTGTTTGGCATTTGAGAAATAGTTTGGGAAAGTAGTGGAAGTTTGTGAAATAAACTCGTTTTGCGTAATGTTGTTTGTTTGAGTTTTGAGAGATTGGTTTGATAAATAAAGTAGCTGTAAGATGCGTATGACATTATGTTGAATCATGTTTGTTTTGTGAGATAAATTGTGTAAGAGATAAGTTCTTTTATGTTAAATCATAATAGAGTTTGTATATGTTTCATTTAGAGATAAGAAAATTGTTGTTTGTTTGGCTTTTGAGGGAGTAGTTTGATAAAATTGAGAGATGAAAAATTTATTTCAGAAAATAGATACCATGTTTGTTTGGAATTTTCCAAACATGAAAAAATTTTGGGAAACGTCAAACAAACAGGCCCATATAGTTCCGGCAAGCAAATTTACATCCTATATGTTTATAATGCCTCAGTTTGTTAGCTTATGTGGAAATTTTTCGTCACTTATTTTAATTCTGACGAATTTAGGACTAAAATTGCTTATGTGGACAAAGATGTTATAATGTCTCAAGTGTCCAATTTTCGCGTCCAGGCCATAGTTAAAATGCTGATCTTGCTTTTTTGCCTTATTTATATTTATGCATCCGTTCTTTTATTTTTTGTTATTGCGGGTTTAAATTCCTATGCTAGCAAATAAATTGGGTGTTATCAAGCGGTAGTTATAATGCCTCAATTTGTTTGCTTATGTGGAAATCTCTGGTAACTAATTTTAGTTCTGGCGAATTTAGGACTAAGATTGCTTATATGGATAAAGATGTTATAATGGCTCGAGTGTCCGATTTTTGTGCCTATGTCGAAGTTGTAGGACTATTATTGCTTTTTGCTTTATTTATATTTATGCTTCATTTTTTTAATTTTTCCTTATTGTATAATGAAGTTATTATTCCTTTAGGTTATGGTGTGGTGACAGATTTTTGGGCTGGTTACACTGCGAGAATCATGCTCGTTACATTGATTCCATTTACAATTATCCTATTCCCAAAACTATTCAATTTATCTTCATCGTTGGAGCGAGTTTTTGTAGTGATCGCTCTTTTTATTTCGGTCATATTATTGCTCTCTTACTTCTTCTATCAGGTACTATTAAATAACCTACATTATTTATACATTTTTTTAATAATTCAATCTTGAAATATTGGCAGATTTCCATGTTTGGCAGTAAATTTTGTGAAAAGCTAACTAGTTCCCTGAAAACCATTTATTGGAACAGAATTATTTGATTGGAAGCTGTACTTGTGATATGCATAATGTTCAATTTATGTCCTGTGATTTGGGAAATAGCATTTTATACCCCTGTGAAAATTTTATAGGAGCAATTTACATTCCTTCAAATGGAGAGCGTAACACACTCACTGAAATTGAGAGTGGCATGAAAAGTGTTGCGTAAAAGACAAAAATACCCTGAGGGGGGCAGGTTGTCACGTTTGTCATATGATAGGGGTAGTATACTTATCATAACATAAGGGAGTAAATTGTGTCACATTTGTCATAACATAGGGGGTAAAGTGAATACTTATAATTACACAGGGGGTTAAGTGTTACATTTATAAGTTGACTGGGTCAGGGGTAGTTTTGTCAATTTGTATTTTTTTGAAGTTTAAAAGTGTGGTGTGAAACTTTAATAAAATTATAGCGAGGTAAAGAGCTCATTTTCAAATTACAGTTAGATAAATTGCATGTTATGGGGTAAATTGGCAAGCTCCTAATTAATTAAACTGTTGTTTGTTGCTAGACTTTGTTACAAGATAATTGATGCTCTTTTTACTTCTTTATTCGATTGATATATTTATTAATGAAATCTTTGTTTCACAAAATTGAGCTGTTGTTTCAGCCTTGGATTCAAAGGAGGCAATTGTTGTATTTAAAGCATGGTCATTTAGTAGTAGACATACTAAAACATCTGCGAAATCATACAAGGGATAGTCTCTTTACGGATGATGGTGCACCAAATTTATCAGTTATAAGAAGGTGCGGTTTGATACAAATTAGGGTGATTTACGACCGGATCCCTTGACGTTTAGTTGTTTTTCGAGGAAACCCCTGACGTTTCTGAAATTACGAGAGCCCCTCTGGTTTAGACTATGTAACAAAAACACCCCTTATATCTTCAACAACCCTTACAAGGGCCCCCTCGAAAATATTTACTAAAATCCCCCTTAAGTGTCCTTGTAATTTATGAAACCACAGGGTGTCGAGCGTAAATCACCTTACAAATTAAGCATTTCAAGTCAGAAGTCTCTTGTTACCTGTTTATGCGTTGATAATTAATAAATTTTATTCAGGGTGTTTGAAGAAACAGATCAAGATAGAAATGAATCTCTAGATGTTCCTGAGCTCAGAGAATTTCTCCGGGATATAAAATTTAGAAAATTATACTCTGACAAAGATAAAGCCACAGAAGACATGTTGAAGGATTTTGATATGGATAATAACAACAAGATAAATGTTGATGAATTCGTTAAAGGTATGGAGAAATGGATTGAAGAGACTAAAAAGGACGGGATAAAAACTTTTCGTATAAACGAGGTACTCTTTTTTTATTTTTGGTAATCTCTGAATGCAGTTGCCAAATTTAGCTAGCTTATAAAATATGATTTTAATAAGCAAACCCCCACCCCCACCCCCTTGTTCTATTTTTATTAGCAAAAAAGTCCATTTGAAATTCCTTCATAAACCATAGGGAGGTTTTTGTCAACTTTTTAAATGAACAGGGGGTTATTGATAATTTTTTAGGTTAAGAGGGGTGTTTTTGCATTCTTTGGTGGGGTATAATCATCATTTTGGCTTGGGAGGGGGCTTTTTGCTAATAAAAAATCAGCACAAGTGTGTTTTTGGAATAAAAATAATACAGTGTTTTCCTTATAATTAGGCAAAGCATAAAAGGTATTTTTGCATTTCACTCAATTAAATGTTGATATAGTTACCACCTAGAATGTTGACATATTTTGATGATTTTATATCTGGAACAGGTTCTCCAACCTTGGATCGAAAAGAAAAAGGAAGAACGCGAAATGATGAAAAGTCTAATCCCCGAAATTCTAGAGCATCTTCAGGGCTATATGCATGGGAGCCTTTTGTCAGAAGATGGAACTCCTGATTTACTTGCTATAAAAAGGTGAATCAGTTTCAAATTCAAATTTTTAATCTTGATTGTTTCTTAGAAAGTTAATTTCTTGCAGGTTGTTCAAAGACATGGATCATGATAAAGATGATTTCATTTCATATTCCGAACTGAAAGACCTTATGACGAATATCAAGTATGGTATCATTCCTAATGACACAGATGCAGCAGCATCCAAAATGATGGAAGAACTTGATATAAGTGGAGATCATTTGATAGATGAGGATGAGTTTATAATTGGTTTGTCGAAATGGCTAAATGTAGCTTATGTTAATCAAACTCCTATCCCAATCGCAAATGAAAGAAATGATATAGATTACCAAGTAAGTAGACCTCTGAAAATTCTGCTTTGTTTTCATGTAGAGGTACGCAGTCCGGTTAACTAAACCAAACCGAACGGCGCCAAAATCGTTAAATTCGGATGCATTTTGAAACGAAGAACTTCGGTTATGTTTTGGTCTTTAAGTTTGCCAGAACTCGGTTTTTTCCAAACTGAAAATCGGCTTTCTCAGTTTTTTTATAGAGTTAATGGTAATTTACCCCATGTGATATGCATAATGTTCAATCTACCTCCTTGTAATTTGAAAAAGAGCACTTTACCCCCTATAATGTTATAAAAGTTTCACACAGTCTCCCTGACATTTTTAAACTAAAAAAATGCGAATTGACAAAGCTACCCTTCTTATATGTGGCACTTTACCCCCTCTATTATGATAAATGTGGCACTTTACCCCCTGTGTTATGATAAATGTTGCACTCCCCCCCCCCCCCCCCACATGTTACCAAGACCTTTTCATGGTCGCTCTCAATTTCGACGAGTGAGTTACACTCTCTGATTGAAGGAGGTAAATTGCTCCCATAAAATTTTCACAGGGGGTAAAGTGCTAATTTTTAAATCACAGGGGGTAAATTGAATAATGCAATCACAGGAGGATAAATTTACATTAGCTCGATATTTTTGCTTTGTGTCATTTTTCAATTCACAGACAATCTTTATTAGCACTGAGATTTATCTTTATTTGAGATACATCTATGCTTGAGCCAGATATTTGAGATGTTAAATTCTTGATATTTGAATTTTTCTATGTATTTTGGTGGCCAAATTTGGTTATATCAATCAGATAGAACCAAATGTTTAGGTTGAAATCAAAACCGAACCAAAATATTTGGTTTGGAAAAATGGTAAACTGGAATTTTGTTGTAGTTTGAACTGAGTGTTGTACACCCTTCCATTTTCTTCCTCTCATGTAACTAAAAAAGACAATGATCTCTGTATCCACTGTATGTATGAAAATGCGAATAATGTGATGATATGAATATTAATTCTTACATGCAGGAATCATGGGAACAAACTGACAAGCTAGTCGAAAATAATTTCATTGATAAATCAATATTTGCCTGGATCAAAGCCTTATCTCTTGTAGTGCTTGGAATTGCTATGTTAGGTGGTCTAGCTGAACCCCTTATACATAGTGTTCAAAATCTATCAACAGCTGCGAACATACCTTCATTTTTCATAGCCTTCATCTTTGTCCCATTTGCTACAAATGCTAGAATAGCTGTATCGGCTATCACTGAGGCGCGGAGGAAGAAAATTAACATCACTTCTTTGACATTTTCAGAGGTTTGCTCATCTTCTTTGCAGTAGAACATGCATTTTATTTTTTGAAATAAATGCAAAAACCCCCCGTGTTCCTTTTTTTATTAGGAAAAACTCTATTTGAAATTCCTTCAGAGATCAATAGGGAGTTTATTGCCAATTTTGAAAGTTAACATTGGGGTTATTGTCAATTTTGTAGGTGAATAGGGGTGTTTTTGCATTTTTTTGGTGGGGTTATAATTGTTAGTTTTCCTTTGAAACATGTAGGAGGGGGTTTTTTGCTAAAAAAATAGCACAGGGGTTTTTTATAATAAAATAACATAGGGGATATTTGAACAAAGCATAGGGGTATTTTTGCATTTCACCTTTTTTTTTTTATTTGTTGGGACAAACATTGACTATAATATGGGACTGTCTTGATGAACAACCTTTTGGGATTTTCGGTGCTTCTTTCGTTGATATATTTCCCCATGTAATTTGCCTAATTAGCAAAAATAAAAAAACATGTGTTATTTTTATGAGTAAAAATCCCCCGTGTTCTTTTTTTATTAGCAAAAATTCCCGTTTGAAATTCCTTCATAAATCAATAAGAGGTTATTGCCAATATTATAAGTGAATAGGGGGGTTATTGCAGATTTTCAAAGTTAGCCTGGGGTTATTGCCAATTTTTAGGTGAATAGGGATCATGGGGGTTATTGCCAATTTCTAAAATAAACATGGGGACTATTGTCATGTTTTTAGTGAATATGGGTGTTTCTGCACTTTCGGTGAGGGTATAAGTATCAATTTTCCTGCAAAATACGTAGGACGGGGCTTTTTGCCTAATAAAAATGCACAGGGGAATTTTTTTGCTCAATAGGCAAAGCATAGGGGGTATTTTTGCATTTCACTCTTCTTTTTTTTTTTTTTTTTTTAATTTGTTGGGATTAACATAAGGATTTTATACTGCAGTTATATGGGACTGTCTTGATGAACAATCTTTTGGGATTTTCGGTTCTTCTTTCGTTGATATATTTCCGGGGCTTGTCTTGGAACTTTTCGATTGAGGTTCTTATGGTGTTAAGTGTTACTGGTATTATTGGATGCCTTGGGAGTTTTAGTACTGTTTTTCCTGTTTGGACATCAATCTTGGCTTACTTGTTGTATCCTTTGTCTTTGGTCTTAGTGATTGTTCTTGGTGATTTCAACTGGTTGTCCTAAAATGGTTGGTCTTTAAATCAGTAATGTAATTTGAAATTGATGGAAATTTGTAAATCATGGCCAAGTTTTGACACTGTATCTTGCCTTGTATTGTTTCTTGTTGATTATTTAGGCTGATTTTTTTTTAGCAATCCTTAAATTATTGATTACTTGGGCTAATTATAATTTTATGAATACCTGGGTACATAAGTTTGGGTATATTTATCAATTAGTGGTAAGCAATGTAATTATGTTGACATGCTTCTATTTTCATTTACAGCTTTGAAAGTTCCATGATATTCTTTTTGGCCCATTCAGCCAAGGTTTAGGAGTAACGCTTAAAGGTGTACATGTCTTTTTTTATATTAATTAGGGCTGTCAATGGGGTGGATCACAATCCGGATCAGATTCGAATCGGTCCGATTTATTAGGATAATTGTTTGATTAGTGATCCAATGGACCTGATCCGATTAAGAAGATTTGTAATTCGAATTATATGGAGCGAATATGAATCTAGAATGATCCGATCCGTTACAGATCCGTATCCGATATATACATGTTATCCAAAAGGAGGCAAAAACAGTGTCTATATCTCAACAAGTGCTTGGAGGACGTCCGGGGGTTCTTCAAACCAATGGAAACCTTCACCCAAATCATGACCAAGTTTTGTCAGAGCATCTGCTATTGAATTAGCAGATCTTCTAATATGTCGAAGGACAACATTCCATGGTTTAGCAAGCAAAATCCTGCAATCCTCTTAAGTGAACTCCATTGGATGATTCATTATGTTAGTCTTCTAGATAAGATTTCTAGATAAGATTGTAAATGACTTTGAAGTGAATTTTCCCACAAGATTGCCAATTTTTTTCTCCCACGCATATTTAAAGCCATCCTGGAGAGCTAAAAGCTCTATCTGATTAATGGAGCTTGACCCCACCTTTCGGCTAAAACAAAAATCCCAATTGCCATCATCCTTCCTAACCACCCCACCTATTGCCGCGGAATTCAAATTAGTCCTACAACTTCCATCCGCATTCAATTTAGCCCAACCTCTTTCAGGACGTTCTCAAACTTGGACCGCCACAGTCTTATGTTGTCTTTGAAGGGAGAAGGAACTCTGAATATCAAGAGCCAATTGTTTCACCCTAAAGTTACTTGTAAGTTGTAAAGCCTCATCTGTTTCGTTAAATACGCGGGCGTTATGAGCATTTCAGATGTTCCAACTAGATGCCAAAAACACCAAACTCCACTAATGTCTCAACATAACTGAATTTTGTAATGAAAGCATACAAGCCTCCCGAACCCATCTGTATGCGAGAGTTAAGATGCTCGAAGGATAGGCCACTTCTTCCCAAACCTTCTTAGGAAAGGGACAATCAAATAAAAGATGGAACAGATCTTCCCTTACCAAACAACATCTTAGGCACATATCAGAATTCGCAAAGTCACGATCAAAACTGAGAGCATTTGTCAGTAAGCTACCGTGTGCAATTAACCACGAAAAGAGTTTCAAATGGTGAGGACACCTCAACTTCCATATACATGAGAAATTATTATTGTTAGTCAAAAGTTGTGTCTCTTGTGCCTTATATGCTGACTTACAAGTAAATTGCCTGTTAGACGATCCAAATTAACCTCGCGCATCCAACCTATCTTTAACAAAGGGAATGTGAATCGATAAGATATTGGCATTGATGATGTCTAGGATGTGCTTTCTGACCCGTTCCAAGTTCCAACAACAAGTGTCACTGATAAGGTCCGAAATTCTCAACATAAGTTCGTCGTTACTTATATCCCCCTCAATAATATTGCCAAGGATGTCGTTCTCAAGCCAACCATTGAACCAGAAGGATATAATCTCTCCATTACCGATATGCCATCTGATATTATTTTCTACTGTCCATGTGCTTCTCACAAATCCCTTTCAAACATTATATTCACCTCCTTTGATGCTATATTCCAACAAATCAACACCCTTAAGATATTTCTTCCTGTAAATATCACCCCAAATGGACTCGTGGTTTTTGAGAACATGCCAACCTACTTTGGCTAGAAGAGCAATATTAGCCTTCCTTGTTTCCCTTAAACCCAGACCTCATTCAGACTTAGGCTTGATAACTTTGTCCCATTTAACCAAATGGACTTTCCTACAGATTCATTTTATCAAGATGAGAACGCACAGAAGATGGGAGCCAAGAGGATTGCATGTTATAAGTTGGGATAGCCGTAGTGGCTGCTTGAATAAGAGTTGCACAAACTTTTTCCATTCAAATGGTCTCCTCAAGTGCTTGGCCTTCCATTCAAATGGTCTCCTCTGAACTTTTTCCACCAGACCACTGAAAGTAGATACCCCTGCTCACCCATGAATAACAAGAAACCCCAAGTATTTTTCCAAATCTTGTGTGCAACCGAAACGTAATAGACTGAGGATCTCTTCTTTAACCCCACTAGACATCCTTGGGTTGAAAAAAATTCGAGACTTGTTGAGATTAATACAAAGCCCAGAACCTCGACTAAATTCATATAAAATATGTTTTATAGAACTGACATTCTTCCTGGTAGAGGCCGCAAATAGAAACAGATCATCAATAAAGAAGAGGTGCGACAAAGATGGCCCTCCCCGACATAGACTAGAGGGTTTCCATGCATTGACATAAACTGCTTCCTCAATCATATATTCAAGTCTCTCCATGCAAAGAACGAATAAGTATAGTGATAGAGAATCACCTTGTCTCAAACCTCGATTGGGCGAGAACAGCTAGCCTAGGTTTAAATGGTCGGACACAGTTAAGAATGAGACGAGCAATATTTGGCGGGAACTCGAAGAACTCAAGTGTCTACTCCAGAAAGGACCATCTAACGATGTCATATGCTTTCTCCAAATCAATCTTAAGGATCATGTCACCCTCCCTATTGCTAACATGACGTAAAGAGTGAACAACCTTTTGGACAATAAGAATGTTATCCTAAGTAACCCTTCCTGGGATGAAACTGCTACGAAAAGAGCTCACCAAATCCAACATAAAAGATTTCAATCTTTGGGCAATCAGCTTCGTGACAATTTTATAGCTAGTATTGCGAAGAGAGAGAATAACAAAAGATTCCCCAACATCATGTGGTATAGTCACGTGCATAAAAATATTGTTCACCAAACTAAATACAGAATGTCCCACAATGTTCCAGTATTTTTGAAAGAAAAATGTCTGACAACCACCTGGGTCAGGCGCCTTATACTAACTCAGAAGTTTGACTGTATTAGTGAACTCTTCATAATACTAAGTTTTTTCATCTTTCGAATATCATGCGAAGGAGGGGAAATAAGATCGCGGCAACTAAGATTTTAGGAAAGTGGTGCTATGATGTGACAACTATTAAAGATCATGTTTGGAGTTTCTTCAATGGTTTGTTTAGTTTTGAAGTCGCAGAACAGAATCCAGCGACTATGACCAGCCCTTTCCAAAGACACTTAAACGGAAATCAAAAGTTATGTATGTATGCTCATGTATCAGATATATATTACTATATGTTGTTTATTTATTATATATTTAAATCAAAATAAAAATAAAACTATCTATTTTCCTCTAATTTTTTTTACTATATTAAAAATAATCTTAAAATGAAATGCATGAGAGATGTTGTTGGACTGGCCTCATAACTAATTGGGCCTACAACATATTAATTTATGCTATTTAATAAGAAAAATCAAAACCCTGACCATTCATCTATGTAGTAGCCGTCATCTTCCCTCTACTTTTTCCTTCAATTTTTCTCTTCTCTTCCATTTCTCAATATTGGATTTTCTTCTTCTTTGTCCCAATTTCTATCTATTTTTATTTATTTTCTTGTTCTATTTTTTTTTTTATATTTGCCCTCCATATTCTATATTTTATAATTTTCAGACAATAGTTTTGATGAAATAAGTAAAATATTACATTGATAATTCATGATGGTGGAATCTTCATGTGATTTGGAGGAAAATGAAAGAAAAAATTTATTGTTAAATGTGTTAAACATATTCGGGTGATGTGGATTATTACTCCACATGTCTCAAGTGTATTGGTGGGTTGCACCATGTGTACTTGATTACGTGGTGCAACGGTTGCACTAAATAATTTCTCCATAGATATCCACTGGATTTGAATCCGGTTGCTAATTTTCAAGATCAACGGATCCGGATGAAAGAAATGGAAAATGGACTCGAATATGGACCTGCTTGATCCGGTCTGAGCCCGGCCCATTGACAGCCCTAATATTGATGAATATATTAATATTTGAGTACTTTTATGATGTTTATGATGAAGAGGAATATGAAGTGCTCGGAGTGTGTGTGTGTCTACTTGAAATGTAAGACATACCTAATACAGGAGAATGCATTATTTTTAAGTTTTTGCGCTAGTAATGTGCTAGGTGTCTATTCATGCGATAAGTTATCGGAGTCCCCTAAGGCCATCTCCAATGGTTGAGGGTTAGCCCCGGGCTCTGGTCGTCTCCAATGGTCGGGCTCCGTGGAGGAATTAATTCCATTTTTTTCCTTTGCCCACTCTCACCTATTAATATTATAGTTTTAATTTTTTTTAATATTAATTAAAATAACACATTAATTAAAATAACACATTAATTACAACAATACACAACATTAATTACACAACAATACACAACATAATCAAGGAAAGAAAATAAAAATAGTCCTAAAGCTCCTCATAAAAATAGTGTTGGAAAAAGTAAGTTAATGGACCATTTTGGACATATTTTAAGTGGGATCCACTTTGAGTAAAGAGTCGGGTCTTGACGGAATTATATTCTACTCCGTGAGTAGATTAAAATGGTATATGGTACGTCCAAATCGGAGTACGAGTGAATGAGAAATTAAATCTCAAAGTTCACATATGTAATAGGAAAAATTGGAAAGAAATAGACTAATCCCACATCGGAAGTGTGATAAGAAAAACTTGGGTTTATATATGATTTCTAAACCATAAGGGTTAAGAAATTATTACTAGAAGGCTCCCTTCTCTCGCGCAGGGGAGGGGTGCAAATATTGGATCGGATTACTACTCGGCCCTTCAAGACTTGTGCGTGCCCGCGACCTGCGGACACGAGTGTCGTCCCGAATTGTCTACTTGGACAAACCTAGTTTTGCCCATTTTCTTCCAAAGAAAAAAAAATTCCATTTCTTTTTTTGCCCATTTAAAACAACACATTAATTTAAATGATTCAAATTAATTACAATAACACATTAATTAAAATAAAACACTGAACAACACATTAATTACAACAAAACACATTAATTATATTTAAATACACAACAATATACATAAATACACAACATAATACACACATAAATACAACACAAAAGAAAACAAAAAAAAAATAAAAGGACGGACGAATCAGGTGCCGCCACTTGGCGGCACCTGTTTTAAAGAGGGGCGCGTGGTTACACGCGCCCCTCATCTTCTCCAAAATCGCAACCCCAAACCCACTCGCCCCCGATCCCCAAGCCGTGCCGCCCAGAGACCGCAGCCCAGCCCCAGCCACCCCGCTATCCCAGCCCGCACCATCTCCAGTGGTTTTCCGCCGCAGCCCGGCCCCGAGACCGAGCCCGGCCATCTCCATTGGAGATGGCCTAACGGATGACTACTGATGACTATTGGATATTCGAATATTTAGGAAATAAAAAAATAAAAATAAAAAGGATATCATATCGGATACACCGAAAGACATGTCGGACACGTCCAGGATACTTAAGCGCATGTATTTCTACAAATAATTTATAAATTATGTATATTATATATTAAAGTGATTTTCATGAATTCACTCAAAGAAAAAAAATGATTTTCATGGAACACTTGAAACTTTTTAAAAGGCAAAAACTATGGTGTTAATACGATAGCTTACTTGAATACTTGATTAAGAAGGAAGAAACATCGTTCATTACAAAATGGGATAAAAATTGAACCAAGTTTACATTTCATAACTTTTACTATACATTTTTTAAACAATATTTTTTTTAGATATACAAGCACGCATCTTATCCGTATCGTATTCAATAAATTTTAAAAATTAGTCTCGTTATATTGAATTTATTGATATATTCATATTCATCTATGTATCAGTATCCGTGCAACATACTTTAAAACTCATTCATCCAACAACTAGGTTAAAACTCAGAATTTCAACAACTAATAACTTTTATATTGTCTAGTTGCTTGAAATATCATCACCTCAACTATGGACCTACACTTCTTAGAAAAACTAGGAAAGTGTACGTGCGTTGCACGTGATTAACTAATTTTCTATGTTAGTTGATTTATACAATTATTTTTCAATATACTATCTTAATGACATATCATATATTTTTTTGACTAATTCACTTTAATTATTACTATGTTGTTACCAAAAATTATCATAATTACTTATATTCAAAACTTGAAAATAAAAAATGAACTATAACTATTAAGTATTTTTAATCTGAAAGACTGAAACTACATGTCTACTAAACTATTATTCTACAACCATTTGAACGAATGAACAATATCTATTATTTTTTTCCTTTACCTTGATATTTCCATCTCAATCATTTTTCACAGGTTTAACCCATTTTTTTTAATCGATTTAACCAGTTTTCTCTGTTATACATATCTTTTACTAAATTCATCCATTTTCAATTACATGTCTAATCAATTTTTAACAAATCTAACCCATTTTTACCAACTTTTCCTGATTTTGTAGTGTAAACCTGCTTTTACATTAAGTTTACTCTATATTTTTGTTATTTTAACATGTTCTTTCATCGATTACCTTCAGTTTTACTTGAGTTTATCATTTGTTTTTGTGTTATTTTAATCCGTTCTTTCATTGATTTCACCATTTTTTGTGCTTTATCCCATTCTTTAATCGATTAACTCATTCTATCCGCTTTAACCCAATTTTACATATTTTTTTGCCGATGTACACTATTTTCTCGACTATTTCACATTTTTTTTCAATTTAACTCTTTTTGTTCTTGTTCTTTATCGATTTTACCAATTTTTTTGTTATCTTGTGTTTAGTCGATGTCATTCATTTTTTACCAGTTTACCCGTGTTTTGTCCATTTACCTCATTATTTTATCGATCGTACCATTTTTTGTTGCTTTAACTCATTTTTATTCGATCTAACGCATTTTTCCATTGTTTTGCCGTTATCATAAGTTTTAACCACTTATATATTTTGACTTTTTTTTAGCCTAAGCCAATTATAAGTTTTTCAGTTAACTAAATATGATTACTTTAGTTTATTCGTATCGAAGAAATGTGATTTCTTTTTAGGTTTTTTAATAATTGATAATTTCTTAAGAATTATCCAAAGAAACACCGATTGCGCCTGCATTTATACACTGAGTTTATCCTTTTTTTTTGTTATTTTAACCCGTTCTTTGACCGATTCCACCCATTTTTGTGTTTTATCAAATTTGTTAATCTATTCACTAATTATTTTCGTTTTAACCCAATTTTAGTCAATTTTACCTATCCTGCTTACCCCGTTGTTTTATCAATGGCACCATTTTTTTTATTTAAGTCGTTTTTCTTCTAGCTAACCCATTTTTTCTCTGATTTACCAATTTTTTTCATCATATATATATTTTTAGTAGAATCTTACCCGTTTTCACCAATTTTAACCATTCTATGTTTTGACTTATTTTGGATTAAGCCAATTATAAGTTTTTCAGTTACCTAAATAGTACTTTTTTTTTATTCATATAGCCTGAATGTGACCTTTTGTTTTTAGATTATTTAATAAGTGATAAATTTTCATGAATTTTTGAAAGAAATATCGCTTGTACCTATTTTACACTGAGTTTATCATTTTTTTTTTATTATTTTAGCCCGTTCTTTCACCGATTTCATTTATTTTTTTGTGGTTTATCTCATTTCTTAATCAATCCATAATTCTCAAGTGTAACCAATTTCAGTCGATTTTCACATTTGTTAATCAATTCACTAAGTTTCTCCGGTTGAACCCAATTTAGTCTGATTTTACTTATTAGGGTAAATACCACTTTTGGTCCCTCTTATCATTAACTTTTTACAGAGTGGTCCCTCTTATGTTTTTTTTCCCACTTTAGTCTCTACTATGAATTATTTGTTTCACTTTAGTCCCTACTATGAATTATGTGTTTCACTTTAGTCCTTATCAGGTGGTTCCGATAACACATGACATGCACATGAATATTTTTTAGGGTATTTTTGTTCGTTCACTATTGAGACTATTTGAGATATTGTTTAATTGGTGAGCAATTTTGGTGTTTGAAAAAGATTTTAGGAAAAAACTTTAGTTTGGAACGAAATGTACGATTAAGTGGGATTGGAATGAAAGCCTAGTTTGGAAGAGATTATATATTCAGTTTTTTTTAAATAATTAGAAAGACAAAAATATCCCTTTTAGTTTACTTGAAATGACAAAATTGCCCTCATGAGCATAACAAATGTTATCGGAATCGCCTTGGACCACTTGAAAAGGACTAAAGTGAAACAAATAATTCATAGTAGGGACTAAAGCGGGAAAAAAAACATAAGAGGGACCACTCTGTAAAAAGTTAATGATAAGAGGGACCAAAAGTGGTGTTTACCCTACTTATTATTTTGCTTATTTAACCTATTTTCTCACATATTTCACCTTTTTTTTTTTTTGCCAATTATCTCATTTATTTGTTTTTGTTCTTTTATCAATTTGATCTGACTTTTTGTTATCTCGTGTTTAGCCGATTTCATTAATTTTCTTTATCGGTTTTACCTATTTTTTTGCTTGTTAACCTTGTTGTTTTATCAATGGCACGATTTTTTTTTGTTTTAACCCGCTTTTCTTTCTATCTAACCAATTTTCTCATTGATTTTACCATTTTTATCATATATTATTAATCAAAATTTTACATTTTTTGCCGGTTTTAACAATTTCGATGTTTTGAAGTTTTTTTGCTTAAGCCAATTATACATTTTTAGTTCTCTCTAGTGTAACCCAATTTCAGTCGATTTTCACATTTGTTAATCAATTCACTAATTTTCTCTGGTTGAACCCAATTTAGTATGATTTTACTTATTATTTGCTTATTTAACTTATTTTCTCACATATTTCACATTTTTTTTGCCAATTAACTCATTTATTTGTTCTTGTTCTTTTATCAATTTGATCTGATTTTTTTTTATCACGTGTTTAGCCGATATCATTCATTTTTTTTTACCGATTTTACCTATTTTTTTGCTTGTTAACCTTGTTGTTTTATCAATGTCATATTTTTTTTAACCCGCTTTTCTTTCTATCTAACCAATTTTCTCATTGATTTTACCATTTTTCTCATATATTATTAATCAAAATATTACATTTTTTGCCGGTTTTAACAATTTCTATGTTCTGAAGTTTTTTTGCTAAAGCCAATTATACATTTTTAGTTCTCTCTAGTGTAACCCAATTTCAGTCGATTTTCACATTTGTTAATCAATTCACTAATTTTCTCTAGTTGAACTCAATTTAGACTGATTTTACTTATTATATTGCTTATTTAATTTTCTCACATATTTCACCTTTTTTCTTTTTCCAATTAACTCATTTATCTGTTATTGTTTCTTTTATCAATTTGATCTGATTTTTTGTTATCCTGTGTTTAGCCGATTTCATTCATTTTTTTTACGGATTTTACCTACTTTTTTGCTTGTTAACCTTGTTGTTTTATCAATGGCATAATTTTTTTTTAACCCGCTTTTCTTTTTATCTAACCAATTTTCTCATTGATTTTACCATTTTTATCATATATTACTAGTCAAAATTTTACATATTTTGCCAGTTTTAACTTTTTCTATATTTTGAAATTTTTTTGCTTAAGCCAATTCTACCTTTTTTAGTTAACTAAATAGTACCTTTTTTAATCACGTAAAACGAATTCGACATAGAGGTTCCTTAAAATGTTTTTTAGGTTCTTCAAATAAGTGATAACATCTTAAGAACTCTTCAAAGAAATTTTTGAAGAAATATAGAGTTATAGTTTTTTTTTACCATTAATATTTTAATGAGTTGCAAAACTATAAAAGATAATTATAAGTTTTTTTATATAAGGGGCTTCTTGTCTAATTATACTTATGTAATTCTTTTCTTTTAGGATTCTTTTATTTTACATTTTTGCCATAAATTTAAATATCACAATATAATTAAATAGGGGTATATTAGTCTTCACAAAAAAGGGAATAAATTTCCTTAGCCCAACTCGTACTTTTATATGTATATAGATAATCAAACATAAAGCCATAATTGAACCAATTGAAATGGTTCATATGGATATCATTTACTTTTATATGTATATAGAATTATAGATAATCAAACATAAAGCCATAATTGAACCAATTGAAATGGTTCATATGGATATCATTTCGCATAATACTCTCTTAAATTCAATATTTGTCATGAAACTTTCTTTTTTCCTTAATTTACTAACTCTTTTCATAATTTTTCCGAAACGTTTCCGGAAACTTTTCGAAAAATTTCTTATATTAAGCTGACCGAAACATATATCGAAAACGAAACTTTGATCCATGATATAGATAATCAAACATAAAGCCATAATTGAACCAATTGAAATGGTTCATATGGATATCATTTCGCATAATACTCTCTTTATCCCAATTGACTCCTTTTTTTTATTTGACATTGAACTTTAAATAAGAGTTGAATCATTACATGTGAGGACTGAGGAGCTGTTGGATAATTTAGAACAAGCAGTGGTTGAAAACGTAACAAATCTGAAATTGAATTGATTCCTCCAAGTCGCGCAAATTTTACGCTCTCCTCAAGACAATATTCGCCCTCTACAAAGTGCAAATAAGTTATACAGCGAATTTGTCCCAGGATACAATGGAGCCCAGTACTACACTGTTGTTTGACTGCGAATTGCACTTTCGAAGACAAACCCGAACACTCAATATTGTAAATAAGAAATAGGAAGAATTTTGTGCTTTATAATAGTATAAAATAGAGACTCTTTCTTTTCTTAATTGCCGTGAACAGAAGATTTTGCTTTATGCTTAGTTGCTGTGAACAATTTTCTTTTCATCTCTTAATTGCGTGAACAGCCCCTGCTTTTATAATTATGTTGCACTGTTTCAGAATGTGTGCAACTCTTCAGTAAAAGCAAAGAATGGTTAATTAATATGAAAGGATGTATCTATTGATAATCAAGTAACTTCCGTAGTGAAGTTTTCAAAATTAACGGTAATAAGTTAATTATATACTTGATTTTGAAAATTATTCTAACATTCCTCCACCATTTTCAAAATTAAAAGTTTGGACTAGGAAATATGTGATTCAATAATGGTGTCTCACGACTTGAACCATTATCTAGTGAAAGTATTTCAAAGTTAATCAAGAAGTTTAGTAGACTTGTCTTTGAACCAACTTTCTTATCTGATCAACTGGAATCACTTGCACACATATTTTTCAATAAATTTGAGTGTTCTAAAAAGCCGACACGTGGATTGGCCTTGTGTCTATATCCTGTTTCATGAGCGCTCTAGAGTTAAGCCCTTAACTCATAGAAGGCGGCACCACCCTCTACACTCATATAGGTAGACTTATCAAAAGTGTCCTGTAATTTTAACACTTTAACATACATGTTATAAGTCTATTAGGAGCATATTGCTCAACCTTATTTTAACATTACAGTAACAAGCACTATTTATCTTGGGATGGTATTTAGTTAGTGCTTCAACCACATCATATGATATACTTTGCTCATTGAACTCTTAGACTTGAAAATTCGAGAATAGAGTTGAGTTTCTATCATTGGTGATCTTCGAAAATAGGCTTAAGACCCATCCCTTTGGCAGTTTGATTAATCAGATCTCTTGTTAATCCTTTTGTCAAAGGATCCGCCAGATTTTGACTTGACCGTACAAAATCAATTGTAATTACTCCATCAGTGAGTAATTGTCTAACATAGCTATGTCTAAGTCCAATATGTCTGGACTTACCATTATACACCTTACTATAGGCTCTTGACAGTGTGGCCTCACTGTCACAATGAATAGATATAGGTGGCATAGGCTTTGGCCATACCGGAATTTCGATCATCAAGTTCCTTAACCATTCCGCCTCTTTACTACTAGAAGCAAGTGCTACAAATTCAGACGCCATGGTTGAATCTGTTATGCAAGTTTGCTTTTTCGAGCTCCATGATATAGCTCCACCACCGAGAGTGAATATCCACCCACTTGTGGATGTATGATCTTCCCGCTCAGTTATCCAACTGGCATCAGTAAATCCTTCTAAAACCGAAGGGTACCCTTTGAAGCAAATCCCATAGTTCATGGTTTTCTTCAAATACTTTAAAATTCTGTTTATTGCATTCCAATGTTCGTGACTAGGATTACTAGTGTATCTACTTAGTTTACCAACAGCAAATGATATATCGGGTCTAGTACTAGTCATAGCATACATAAGACAACCTATTACTCTAGCATATTCAAGCTGATTTATAGCTCTTCCATCATTTTTACACAACTTAATGCTAGAATCAAAAGGAGTATTAACAGGAATGCAATGATAATGATTAAATTTCTTAAGCACCTTTTCTATGTAATGAGATTGAGTCAAAATTAAACCTTCACTATTTCTAACAATCTTTATACCAAGAATCACATCAGCTATGCCCATATCTTTCATGTCAAAACTAGAAGATAAGAATTTTTTAGCATGTTCAACAGATTCTATATCAGTGCCAAAGATTAACATATCATCAACATATAAGCATATTATAACACCTCTATTACCATGAAACTTACTGTAAACACATTTATCAGATTCATGAATCATAAAACCATTAGATACTATTACATTATCAAATTTTTCATGCCATTGCTTAGGAGCTTGTTTCAAGCCATATAAAGATTTTATTAGTTTACACACTTTATGTTCTTGTCCATGCAAAATAAAACCTTCTGGTTGGTTCATATAAATTTCTTCCTCTAATTCTCCATTCAAAAAAGCAGTTTTAACATCCATTTGATGAATAACAAAATTATGAATAGATGCTAAGGCAATTAGTACTCTAATTGTAGAAATCCTAGCTACAGGAGCATATGTATCAAAATAGTCTATACCACCTTTTTGAGTAAAACCTTTTGCTACTAGTCTTGCTTTAAATTTGTCTATAGTTCCATCAACCTTCAGTTTCCTTTTAAATATCCATTTACACCCTATTGATTTTGAACCAGGAGGTAAATCTACAAGTACCCATGTATCATTGCCCAAAATGGATTCCATCTCATCATTGATAGCTTCTTTCCAAAAACTAGCATCACGAGATTTCATTGCTTGTTCATATGTTTGAGGGTCTGGATCTATACTAGACGGTATAGTAGTTTGAGTACAAAGAGAATTTCTAGTGCCTTCAACTAGATATATTATGAAGTCAGAACCAAAAGATTTTTCAATCCTTGTTCTCTTACTCCTTCTAGGTTCAACTTTATTTTCTACATCTTCTATAGAAATAGGTACTACACGTTTATTATCTACTTCCTTTTCATGAATTTTTGAAATGGTATTAAATCTATTGTCATAGAAGATTGCATCCCTAGACTCAATAATAGTATTCATTTTAATCCAATCATTAGGTTCAATTACCATAAACCTATAGCATTTACTGTGTTCAGCATAGCCTAAGAAAATACATTCAACACCTTTAGGACCTAAACGTTTTATCTTAGGGTTTGGCAATCTTACAATTGCTCTACAGCCCCATACCTTAAGATAAGCTAAGTTTGGTTTTCTTTTCTTCCAAAGTTCATAAGGAGTAACATGAGATTTCTTATGAGGAATTCTATTCAGAATATGACACGCAGTTAGTAATGCTTCACCCCAAAAACTTTTGTTCAAACCAGAATTATATAACAGAGCATTTACCATTTCTTTCAAGGTTCTATTTTTTTCTGTCGGCTATTCCATTTTGTTGAGGTGTATATGAAGTTGTTGTTTCATGAATTATGCCAGAAGATTCACAAAAAGAAGGAAAGTGATATTCACCTCCTCTATCAGACCTTAAGCATTTAATCTTACAATTCAAATAATTTTCTACTTCATTCTTGTAAATCTTGAACTTATCTAACACTTCATCTTTAGTATGCAATAAGTATACATAACAATACTTTGAATAATCATCAATGAAAGTAGCAAAATATTCATTTCCTCCTTTGGTTGGAGTAGCATGTAAATCACACAAATCACTATGAATAAGATGTAGTAAATCATTTTTTCTTTCCACATTAGAAGGAAAAGGTTTCTTAGTAATCTTTGTGTGAGCACATATTTGACATCTATCCAAAGCATCGTCAACATATTTAGGTATCAAATTTAATTTAATCATATCATTCATGCGTTTAGAATTTACGTGTCCTAGTCTATCATGCCACACAGAAAAGGAATCAACTATATAAATAGAATCATTCATTATTTTATTAATATTAAGTTTGAACATTCCCTCATACAAATATCCTTTGCCAACAAAGGTTCCACTTTTGGACAAAATAAACTTATCAGACTCAAATACAAGCTTGAAACCATGCTTGTTCAAAAGGCTGCCAGAAACTAGATTCTTTCTAAGTTCAGGAACATGATAAACATCCTTTAAAGTTAATATTTTTCCGGAAGTGAATTCCAAGTTTACTGTTCCTTTGCCTTTTACAGTAGCTGTCGACGAATTTCCCATGTACAAGACATTGCCTTCATGAACAAGTTCATAAGTAGTGAAGCAATTTTTATCCTTGCACACATGAGTCGTTGCTCCAGAGTCAATCCACCAAGAATTATCATCTTGTACCATGTTAATTTCAGAAACTACAGCAACATATTTTTCATTAAAATTATTTTGTTGAACATTTTTCTTCTTGAGATCTCTACAATCCTTCTTGAGATGACCTGGTTTACCACAGTGCCAACAACATCCTTTTTTCTTCTTGTTTTCATTATTTTGGTTCTTAGCATATTGACCCTTTCTTTTCCGATTTTCTTTATTTTGTCCAAAGTTTTGAGGTTGTTTAGACTCTTTAGTTTCCTCCACCATATGTACCCTAGAAGATTCCTTAACTTGTGGTTCTTCATTTTCTTGCATTTTAGATTGCTCTTCAATACGAAAGATAGAACCTAATTCTTTTATAGTAATATCTTCTTTCTTATGCTTTAGACCTTTCTTAAATATTTTCCATGAAGGAGGAAGTTTATCTATTATGCAAGACACAACAATGCACTCATCCATTTTCATGTTCAATTGTTTCATATGTCCTAACATGCTTTGAATATCATTAAATTGCTCACTCACTGATTTTCCATCAACCATTTTATAGTTCATAAATTGGGAAGCCAAGAATTTCTTACTTGTAGCGTCTTCAATTAAGTACCGTGCATTGAGAGTATCCCAAAGTTCCTTTGCCGTTTCAACATCTTGATAAACGTCAAAAAGACTGTCCGTCAATGCATTCAAAATATGACCTTTACATATTTCATCGTCTTTCCCCCACTTTGTTCTTCTTCGAGATTCAGCCAAAGTTTCATTTTCGCGTTCTTGCGGCTTTGGCGTTGTCAACACGTATTCCACCGAAAGTGACAACAAAAGAAAATGAATCTTCTTTTGCCATCGCCTAAAGTTTCCACCATCAAACCTCTCCAATTTGACAAAATCGGTGGTGAGTTGTTGCAAGCTTTGAGATGCCATAGATATTGTCTTGAGATTGTTGGATAATTTAGAACAAGCAGTGGTTGAAAACGTAACAAATCTGAAATTGAATTGATTCCTCCAAGTCGCGCAAATTTTACGCTCTCCTCAAGACAATATTCGCCCTCTACAAAGTGCAAATAAGTTATACAGCGAATTTGTCCCAGGATACAATGGAGCCCAGTACTACACTGTTGTTTGACTGCGAATTGCACTTTCGAAGACAAACCCGAACACTCAATATTGTAAATAAGAAATAGGAAGAATTTTGTGCTTTATAATAGTATAAAATAGAGACTCTTTCTTTTCTTAATTGCCGTGAACAGAAGATTTTGCTTTATGCTTAGTTGCTGTGAACAATTTTCTTTTCATCTCTTAATTGCGTGAACAGCCCCTGCTTTTATAATTATGTTGCACTGTTTCAGAATGTGTGCAACTCTTCAGTAAAAGCAAAGAATGGTTAATTAATATGAAAGGATGTATCTATTGATAATCAAGTAACTTCCGTAGTGAAGTTTTCAAAATTAACGGTAATAAGTTAATTATATACTTGATTTTGAAAATTATTCTAACAGGAGCATTGGAAAAAGATATTTAACAATATTTACCACTCGGCGGCATGACACACGACTTAACACTTAATAGTTAATACATGAATGATAATACGGATTTTAGAATTATAAGTCGACATGGTAGCTAGAGTAGGGACACTGGTTTTATATAATAATAATATGAATACTAAATGTTTTTAATAACAATAAATAATAATAATAATGTGCAAACTATTGATACCGAATACCGAATACCGAATCCTATTAATAACGAGAGAATTGCATTTTTGGTACACATTTATAGGTCAATTCTCACTTTTGGTACACAGCTTTATGTGTCCAACACATTTGGTACACCTCTTTAACAAAGTTCGACACATTTGGTACAACCGTTAAATAAATTGCAAAATCACCGTTAATTCCATTAGTTCGACACATTTGGTACACCTCTTTTACAAAATTGGCATGCGCACGGCACATGGCTGCCTAGAAAAAAAAATTGAAACTTGATAAACTTTTTTTATTATATTTTATTCTTCTTCCAATATTAAACTATAAACGACATTATAGTTTATTATATTTTACATGTCATATAAATAATAAATACATATTTTTTAATAATTTTTATAAATATGATAAATTAAAGTAACTTGTTTATTATATTTTATTCTTCTTGCAATATTAAACTATAAATGACATTATATAGTTTATTATATTTACATGTCATATAAATAATAAATACATATTTTTTAATAATTTTTATAAATAATAAACTATAAAAATAATAAACTATTTTTATAAATAATTTTTAAAAATTAAAACTTGATAAACTTTTTTATTATATTTATTCTTCTTCCAATATTAAACTATAAATGACATTATATAGTTTATTATATTTTACATGTCATATAAATAATAAAGACATTTTTTTAATAATTTTTATAAATAATAAACTATAAAAATAATAAACTATTTTTATAAATAATTTTTAAAAATTGAAACTTGATAAACTTGTTTATTATATTTTATTCTTCTTCCAGTATTAAACTATAAATGACATTATATAGTTTATTATATTTTACATGTCATATAAATAATAAATACATATTTTTTTTTATCATTATATAAATATGATATGATAAATATAATAAATACATATGATAATTTTTATAAAAGTTTATCAAGTTTAATTTTTTTTTTGGGCAGCCATGTGCCGCGCACATGTCAATTTTGTAAAAGTGGTGTACCAAATGTGTCGAACTAACGGAATTAACAGTGATTTTGCAATTTATTTAACGGTTGTACCAAATGTGTCGAACTTTGTTAAAGAGGTGTACCAAATGTGTTGTACACATAAAACTGTGTACCAAAAGTGGGAATTGGCCTATAGCTGTGTACCAAAAATGCAATTCTCTCTATTAATAACATTAGCATGTTTAAAATCTAGTAAATTTAGACATATTTAAATTTTAACTTTTTTGCCCTAAAATTTAAGAATAACTTTGACATGTTCAAAATATAATATATTATTTGGTTTCTCAAGGGTTTAATTTCTTTCGGGGTGAGTCGGACACATTAAGTGAGAATCTCTCCGGACAGGAATTCGAATCTTGATTCGCTACTTTGTAGTGACTGATATATATAAAATTATTACTAAATTAATACAACAGATGAACAATAGCATAATCAAATTTAAACAAATATATTAAACATATTTTAATTGTTAATTAAAAATATAATTGTGTACCCCTAAATTTTGAAATAATACAAAATAACCTCTGACATGTCCGAAACGTATCGAACACTTCTTTAACCGTGTCTGAGACAAAGTTATGTCCAATATTTCTACCTTATTTTAAATTTTCAGACACTCCACGTGTCGTGTCGGACACAGGGACCGTGTTCTTGCTGTGTTCGTGTCCCTGAAATGTTCGACACTGCATGGTTCAACTTTTCAGAGTGTTTGTGCAACATAGTTTAGCTAAGAAATGGGAGGAAAAAATTGAAATATATATTTCACATCTAAACTAAGGAAATATCATATAGGGAAAATCCAAAATGAAAAAGAAAAATATAAAAAAATATAAAAAATAAAATATAGTGGAGAGAGAGATAATTGCCAAACCCAATTTAATTTTTAGAATCGTCATAATTTAACTCAACTATGTCCTTTGTAGCTCAAAAACTTAAAATAATAAATGTTTGGACTCATAAAATCTTTTGATGTGGGCATATTGACTCATCAAACCGTAAAATGATATGCCTAGTTCAAACTTTAAAGACAATCTTTTGCAATAAAAAGCTTTAATTAGGAAGGTTTATGGTACCAACTACCCTTTATCACTGTTTTGAAAACTAGACCGGACCGGCCGGTTGAACCGGTTCAACCGCGAACTGGTCCCCAATTCGGTCCGATTCACCTCTAAAAACCAGTCTCCTAATTAACCAGTTCGAACCGGTAAAACCAGCTCTAAAACCGATAAAACCAGTGAACTAGTGGTTCACTTAATTTTTTTTTTTTTTTAAATTTAGAGATTTTTTTGTTATTGTTATTTATTTGAACTCATATTTAACATTTAATAGAATTGCAAGTCTATACTTTAATTGAGATAATATTCATTATTTTAGTGTTTTAACAATCAATGCAATAATACATTTTTTTTATATAAAGAATTATATAACCATTTTCTCATCATTGTAAATAATATTATTTTGTGTATGAAATTATTCAAATCAATTACCATATAAACATCAACTTACAACAATAAAACCCAAATGAACAAGCCAAAACTTTAAAAATGAGATGAAATTTTAATTTTGTTGTCTTGTTTTGAATGTATGTATCTTTGAGGGATACTTGAGATTTATATTTTTGACATTAATCTTAATTTTTAAGACATTTTGATTATTTGCATGAAACCATAAAAATTTATAATTGCAAAGAATGATAATTTCTTGAATTCTAATTGTATTTTAGATAATCTAAAAAATATATATATATATATATATATATAAATATTACATAATAATAAAGTCACACCGATTTTACCGATCGAACCAGTGGTTGACCCGATCGAACCAATAACCAATAAGACTTCCGGTTCAATGACCGGTCCGATTTTAAAAACACTGCCCTTTATACGTTCTCAAAAAAGAAAAAGAAAAAAGAAGAAAACGATACTTTTACACGTGGTGCCAACCCACAACCGGGCCCAGCTACATTATTATTAGGATAATCCAGTTTTGAAAAGAAATGACAACTCAACCGGGCCATACCGTAGAATTGGACCATCCAGTACGGACCTTCACAAAAAATTGGTCCGGATATTATCCTCTTTTTGCCACACAACTATCTTATCTGTTCCCCCCTCCTCCATTTTTTTCTTTCTTTCTTTTGTTTAAGTGTATATATAGAGGATCGAAAATCAAATAAAGATATTCGATATTCGGCTAGAGTTCATTTGATAAAAGCTCATTTGAGCTCAGTTGATCAAACAAATCAAATAAACTTGAACATATTTTTGTTTGATAAGTTTTGAAGCTCGGCTCGAGCTCGACTCGATAAGTTAAATATGAAAAAATTACATGTAAAATATCAAGTTACTCGATACTCGGCTCGAGCTCGTTCGATAAAAGTTCGTTTTAGCCCAATTTGTTAAGAAATCAAACTAAGCTCAAACACAAAATTCTAAGCTCGATAAAATTCCAACCAAGCTTGAACAATCCCGTTCGATACTACTCGGCTCGTTTACACCCCTATGTATATATTGTAGTAAGAGTAAATTGCATTTTTGATCCTCCTTATGAGTCAACTTTTAGACATTTGGCCCTCCTAATTTTTTTTATAGCAGATGCATTCTTCTTATCAATGTAGTGTATCATCACCGATTCATTTTTCAACTATTTCACTGTAGAGACGACATTAAGTGCATTATTTGAAGGTCTAATATTAGGTGAATGAACAAAAATACACTCCAAATAATCCACACGTGAGATCGTCTCCGTCACATAATAGTAGAAAAATGAATTGATGATATACTACATTGATAAGAGGAATGCATCTCCTACAAAAAGTTTAGGAAAAACGAATGTGAAAAAAAAAATTCATAATAGACAACAAGTGTGATTCACTCATCATAATAATACTATCTTTTCCCACATCAAACCTTTGCTTTGGTCACTTTCATTTTTATTTTTTACTTTGTTACAACAAATAAGCATAGTACACATAAGACTACAAGTTAATTCAGTTTAAATTTTTTTATTTTATTTTAATATTTTAGTCACTAGAATTTAAGAAGCATAACGTAAAAACTAATTATCTTTGTTTGTTCAATTGTTCTTATTATTTTTCTTTCTATTTTCTTGATTTAGCCCTACAAAGTATTTGTAGGCAGATTTACCTAATTCTTTTGGAATTACTTCAATATGAAATATCATCATCACCACATGTTCAAAAGTCAATGGCCTAAGCTTACAGTTCACTTTCCAAACTCATTCTTTAAGAAAAGATGTTATCTTAATTTCTTAAAAAATTGCTATTGAACTAGGAATATTCACTATTCACTATTCTATTTTCTTTTGGGATTTTTGCACGTCACCCCCCAATTTTTTTTAATTTTTGCACTTTCCCCCCCGAAACGCCTTAAATGTGACCGTGCCCCCTGATTTTATGTATGTTTGTGCACTTACCCCCCTGAAACGCCTTAAATGTGACTGTGCCCCCTACTTTTATGTATGTTTGTGCACTTACCCCCCCGAAATGTCTTGAATGTGACTGTGCTCCCTGCTTTTATGTATGTTTGTGCACTTACCCCCATACCAAATTCCGGCCAGATTTTCCACCGGAACTAAAGCACCTGCAAAGCACACAAAATTTAAGAGAGCAAAAGGGTATTATTACCACCGGTGCGGCAATATTCCATATCCAGTAACAACTCCTAGGTGACTTGATTTTTCGGTGTATGTAATGAAGGGGTCTCCATAAAAAAAGAATAAGAAAGCAACAAGAAATGTTGGATATTGATTTCTCTAAATTATGAGTTTTGTGTGAGAGAGAGACGATATGAATTTGTAAAATTGTTCATGTCACTCAATTTCAGTAAATGGAGGAGAAATTAAGCCTAACTGAGATAAACCCTAATTTCTTTTCTCAATTTCAATTCACGTTTTTAACTGAATTTTAGGTTTTGTGGGAAATAAGGATAATTTTACCCTTTTGCCCTCTTAAATTTTGTGTGCTTTACAGGTGCTTTAGTTCCGGTGGAAAATCTGGCCGGAATTTGGTATGGGGGGTAAGTGCACAAACATACATAAAAGCAGGGGGCACAGTCACATTTAAGACGTTTCGGGGGGGGGGGGGGGGGGGGTAAGTGCACTAACATACATAAAAGCAGGGGGCACGGTCACATTTAAGGCGTTTCAGGGGGGGGGGTAAGTGCACAAACATACATAAAATCAGGGGGCACGGTCACATTTAAGGCGTTTCGGGGGGAAAGTGCGAAAATTGAAAAAGTGGGGGGTGAGGTGCAAAAATCCCTTTTCTTTTTGTCGGAAAATAATTGAGTCTTATTTCTCCCAAAACACTTCAATTTGACACATCCGTTGAAAGGTTACGCCTTTAACAGTTTATAAATAGTTGCGCTAATTAGCTCTTGAAATTTAAATTTGTGATATTGCAGGACTGTATATTTTTTTTAATAAAATCCTAAAAGTATAGGGTTGTTTATAAAATTTTAGGTTAATCCTCATGATCAATCATTTTGTTCTTAAATAATATAATTTAAGATTTCGACATACCGATGTCATTCGGTGGGAATATTAATATTCCCACTGACTTTTACATCGGTGGAAATTCGTGAAATATTCCCACCAATTATTTTCAGTGGGAATATTTCGGTGGAAATTTTACCTTATTCTTTTTTTTTTTTTTTTTGATACAATTTTACCTTATTCTAGTAGTGAGTAAAGAAAACATTTCTCACACATTTTACAGAAAATCACGAAAAATAAAAAATAAACCAAACTAGAAAATTCAACTTTATATGATGTAATTACTCAAATTTAAATCAAATTACTCAAATTAATTGATGAAATTTCATTTAAACTAGTTTTCTTGTACGTGGTAACATTTTTTATAGTTGTACTTAGTAACATGGATTTAATTTTTTATCGGTGTATATTTCTATCAGTCGAATATTAGAGATTTCTCAATTTTCTTTAAACTTTTCAGGAAACTTGACATTTAAAATGAGATTATTGCATTTTTTGTTTCACAACTATAGCTCGTGGTGTTTCTACCCCATATCTTTTCAAGCTGGCACATTTGGTGACACAACTTCAACATCACTGACAATTTTGATGCCAACTGTCCAATTCTAAAATTGGCTCGAAATTCCCCTTGTGCGGGCCAATTTTGAAGTCATGTGGCCTTAAAGTGGAGGATTTCGGGTCAATTTTGAAATTGAGTCTCAATTGACATTGAAATTGCCATCGATGTTGAAGTTGTGACACCAAATATGCCATCCCGAAAATATACGGGGCAGAAATACCAGTGAGCTATAATTGTGTCATAAAAAATGCAATAATCCCTGTCTTAATTTGCATGATAAATTTTTTTACTAGTTTATTTTTCACATTTACTGGATTAAAATACAACGTTAATTACTCTGGTATAATTGTCATTTTATCACAACATAGAAAATTTATCGAGTTTGTTATTAGAAAAAATTTCGCCCCAAACCCGAACTCTCTAGTTCAATCCTTGTCAACAATGGCATAACCAATCTTACCAAATAACATCAATCACATTTCATAGTTAAGTAGAGAAAAAGAAATTCACCGCATCAAGAAGTAGACAAAGAAATAGGGGAAAATAAAGGTTAGACTTTAATTCACTAGATTAGACCAACTCTTCCTCAAATTGAAATTCATGTCTTTATAATTCGGTGATTAAAAAAGATATTTTTCTTTCAATTAAATGTTCTAAGATTTTTTTCATTCTTTCTTGCATATTATTAATATGATTATGGATCCACGTATTGGTACATATTAATATGGTTATATAGGTTAATAAGGGGACTATAGTAGTTTTGGAACCACAACTATAGCTTGCTAGCATTCCTACCTCGTATCTTTTCAATCTAACATATTATGTGCAACAATTAGGGCTGTAATCGAGACGAGTAGTATCAAACAATACACTGTTCAAGTTTGGTTTGATTTTTATCGAGCTTGAAATTTCGTGTTTGAGCTTAGTTTGATTTTCAATCGAGCCGAGCTCAAATGAGCTTTTATCGAATGAACTCGAACCGAGTATCGAGTAGCTTGATATTTTACGTGTATTTTTTCTTAAAATTTTTAACTTATCGAGTCGAGCTTCAAAAGTTATCGAACGAAAAAAGATGTTCAAGCTTGTTTGATTAGTGTGACGAACCGAGCTCAAACGAGCTTTATCGAATGAGCTCGAGTCGAGTATCGAGTAGTGACAATTTTGGTGCCATTTGATTGCTCAATTCCAAAATTGGTCCGAAATCCTCACGTGAAATGAAAATTGGCACCCACGAGGGGGATTTCAGACCAATTTTGGAATTGGACCTTAACTGATACTAAAATTACCACAAATATTAAAATTGTGACACAAAATATGTCAGCCATAAAAATAGAAACGCCAACTAACTATAATTATGACAACAAAAATACAATAAACCCCCATTTAAAATAATTGCAAGTTCCTGGTACATATTGAAACTCTGTTTAGTTTTACATTGTTTTCGATGAAAATGCATTAGAACTTTAATCCATGTGTAGTTTAATTTGGGTTGTGCAAAAGAAAAGGACAAATTTATATTTTTAAAAAGAAAAAACTACAAAAAAGTCTCAAATTAATTAGTGATTTTGCACTTTCATCTCAAGTTATATTACTTTGCCAAATTAGTCCAGTAATTTTATACTTTATTGAAATATCATTCCACTTGCCACATGGATGCTTACATGTCATGACGTGGTAAATTTTATCATAAACAATTATATAAGATTGCAGAATTCGTCTCAAACTACTTACAAATGTTGATTTTCGTCTCAAACTATACCAATAAGCCGACTTCGGTCTAGTAATTGAAATGACAGGGGAAAAAAATTGTTCCAAACTAATTAAATATTTATTGCTTTATTAATACAAAAAAAATGCACAATTTTTTCTAATGAACTGAGATAAGATTTTTTTTCTCAAAAGCGCACATGATTTTCAAAAATCGATACTTTTTTACTCTTAAAAAATAAGATAATGGCAATTTACTTCCATGTAATATTCATATTATTCAATTTACCTTAAATTGCTTATTTTCAAATTATAAGAGGTAAATTGAACATAATAAATATCATAAGGGATAAATTGTCATTAGTCCCTTAAAAAAGTAAAAAATGAATCGTCATTTCCGTAAAATTTAATAATGGACTAAATTAATGTCAAATGACAAATTGTAAGACGAAATTCGACGAATTAATATAGTTTGGGACAAAAACCAAAATTTATAATTAGTTTGCGACGAATTCTGCAGTCTTATATAATTATTAATGATAAATTTTGCCCCCTCTTGACATGTAAGCATCCATGTGATAAGTGGGACGATATTCCAAAAAAATATAAAATTACGGGACTAAATTAACTAAGTAATATAGCTTGGGACGAAAATAAAAAATCACTAATTAGTTTGGGACCTATTTCACAATTTTGCCTTTTAAAAATGGAAAAGACAAAGTTTCTTTTAGAAAATGTTGTCGGTATATCATAAATTTTTGGGTCCAGATAAAATAATAACAAACTTCCATTTTTGACAAAATTATTAAATAAAAAAAGAAAAAAAAATTCCATTTTGACCCTCCTCCACTCTCCATACACGGCTTCCACACTCTTTTCACTACTCCACATCACACACAATATATAGATACAGATACAGTCAATATGTACGTAATATAGATACAGTCAATATGTATGTAAATATATAGATACACACACACAATCACACAATCACACACTCACACCACTTTTCCCACACACACAAACACACAGTGAAAATGCGTCCCTGTAGGTCACTTCTGACTGTAATCTTATTCCTGATCTTCTGTGGCCTCACCTACGGTCGGTTCATCAACGACCAATCAGATCTCATCTCCGATGGGGTCCACAACCCCTCTAGAGTCTCGAACTACCTCCGCCTCAGCGCGGGGGCGGAGACGGAGGCCTGTGAGCAGACCTACGGCTTCTTACCGTGCACATCCACTGGGTTGGGTAATTTCTTTCTGATTTTGGTGTACGGTTATTTGATGTATCTCGCCGCGACGTATCTCTCCGGCGGAAGTGAGCTTTTGTTGGAGATCCTCGGCCCCGGACTCATCGGCGGCCTTCTTCTTCCGATACTCGGAGCTCTTCCCGACGCTATGCTTATCCTTGGTAATTAATTAATTAATTAATTACCTTATCAACTTTCTTTTTATTTTATACAGTATGTTCCATATTATAAGTTACTGAAATTATGTTTATTAATATTTCGTCTGATTTGATATTGGGAAAGTGATGGGATTTGGACATAAGGTCAAAGCAAATATTATTTATTAATTTGGATATTAACGGTTATTTTTTGTACCTCTTGTCTAGTGAAAGTGTGAAACAAATACTATTTAAATTTAATCATAGACGAGTGTTAGATATTAGCTATGTAACGTATAATACATCATGTAAATTTGTAGGTGATTTACTAGAAGGCGAGTATGATATATGCTATGTAGTTGAATTTGATTAAATTTTGTCTGCACTTGAAAAAAAAATTAAAAGTTTTGTGTGCAACTCTAAATGGAGAAATTACTCCACAAAAAAAAATTACTTCCAAAATATTTTGTTTAAATTAAGAAAAATAAAATACATCTTTGCCCAAGTTTAGATGATGAAATGGCAGTCTAGAAAATTTAATAAAAAAAAGAAGAAAGAAATGGCACGGTGAAATTGCTTATTACTAGTGCCTGAAGTAAAATTTTACCATTGTGAAGATATTGTTATGTGATACCATCTGCAGCAGTTTCACATTTGTTAAATTACTACTTAATAGAAGATTGCACTAGATAAGATGGGAAAAAATGAACGATATGAGGAAGGGGGTTTAATTAGTGGTTTTGTTTTTGGAATGATGTGATTTTGTTTTTGTTTACTTGTTTGATTCGTAATTTAATTAATATATTGTGTATAAAGAGACCTGAGCAGTTCAAGAAAGTTTGATGATACATATAACAATTGGACATTTATGATTTTCTTCATTGGATTGGGAAGTATTATTAATGTTTTGTTTTAATTAGGGGTTTACGTGAGGATAAGGAGAAAACAAAAAAGATTTTGGAAATTGAATTCAATCACATGCTATCTTTACATGAAATAATATATGGATTTTCTTTATTTCATTTAGCTTAATTGAGATTCAAAAAGTTAATTAAAATACAGATGAATTATTATGATTCTCCTCGTTTTCAGTCTCCGGGCTATCTGGAACCCCAGAAACTGCTCAAAGCCAAGTCTCAGTCGGAATGGGATTGCTAGCTGGGTCGACTGTCATGCTTCTTACTGTTATTTGGGGTACTTGTATTATTGTCGGAAAGTGCGACATAGACAATCATATTGCCATTGACTCAAGAGACACAAAACGCTTCAGTTTAACTGGTTTGTTCCCTATCTTTCTTATATTTCAATTAGAAATTACCATTTTCTGTATGAAAACCTTTTTGTTTGCTTTTATGTATATGTCATATTACACTTTTCGATGCAGGTTCTGGTATTAGTAACTTTAGGAATATATCCATCTTAATTACAATGTACTGGTTAATGCAGGTTCTGGTGTTACTACTGATATATGGACGAGTTATGCCGGCATTATCATGGCTGTATCTGTGATTCCCTTTGTAATTGTCCAATTACCGCAAATTTTGCATATAAATTCAGGGAGGCACTTGGTTGTCTTGATTTCTCTTATTGTTTCTGTTTCACTTCTCATCTCCTATTGCCTTTACCAGGTACTTCCCTAGTTTATTTTGACGTTTAGAATACATTGCTAAATTCTCTTTTATTTGTCAGAGAAACACCAGACGACATTCTTTTAAACTTATTGTGCAGGTATTCCAACCTTGGGTTCAGAGGAGGCGGCTCGCTTATGCAAAGCATAAGCATGTCATATCTGGACTCTTGAAGCATTTTAAAATGCATGCCTTGGGGAAGCTAGCAACTGAAGATGGAAAACCTAACATAGAAGTATTGACAAAGTAAGCTTGGTTGTTTTATATGACTTGTGTGCACTTTGCTGTTACTCCCTCCGTTTCATATTAATTGGCACATTTGCCAAATTTGTTTGTTTCAAATTAATTGGCATGTTTGGGTTTTCAAAGCATTTTTTTTTTCAATTTTACCCCTTTCTCATTGGGAAACTCGATGGTCACCACTCACTAATAAAAAATTAAAAAGTAGTCATCATTATAAAGGGTAATTGAGACATTTTACCATAAAAAAGTATGTAACGATGAGGTTTCTTAATCTGTGTGAAAACAAGAAATGTGCCAATTAATATGAAACGGAGGGAGGGAGTATCTAGAAATGCTATTCAATAACTTAGCAAGCATATTTCACTTTCCTATATACGTGATTTGATTTCGGCCAAGCCAGGTCTGGGCCAGGATTTCCCTTGTTTTACCGCTTTGCTTCTACTTATAATTGACATTTGTGTCTTCTCCGATGTGGCAGGCTGTTTAATACAATTGATGACAATCAAGATGGACACCTTTCACACTCAGAACTAAGAGCTCTAATTGTTGGAATTCAGTTTAACGAGGTTAATTTGGACCATAATGAAGCCGTGGAAAAAGTGATAAGGGATTTTGATACAACTCTTGACTCTACTGTTGATTTAAATGAGTTCATTGCTGGAATTTCGAAATGGCTTGACGAAGCCAAGGGTTCTAGAGATCATTCTGGCTCAATGAAGTATATAGATGAATTTCACAATGTATGTGGCCAACTAATTAACTTTTACTAGTAGAATATTTTAGAACCACTATTTCAGATTTTGATTTGAATGGTATCTTTATTGCAGCAAACTAAAAGAGAACATGATCTTTTGGGAGATCAAAGTGATGAGATTGTTGAAGGCGTTGAGAATGCCCGATCGACTACAATTAAAGCTGTACTTATGTTGATTTTAGGAACTCTTATTGCTGCTGCATTTGCTGACCCTCTTGTTGATGCTGTTGATAATTTCTCAAGTGCGACGAGTATTCCAACTTTCTTCATCTCATTTATTGCGCTTCCATTGGCTACCAACTCCAGTGAGGCGGTATCTGCGATTATATTTGCAACCAGGAAAAAGATGAGGTCTGCCTCGTTGACATTTTCAGAGGTATGCTGGTCTTTTTTTCTCATTCACAGTTTTTTGGTTCGTTGAACTAGCCACCAGATTTCGATACACAATTTCCCCAATCTTATTAATTAGCGTACCTGTCGTATTTTCTTGTCCTGATGGTCGAAAACGAAAAGTAAATTTCATAAAAAAATACTAGTAAATGCAAAAATATCCTATGTTCTTTGCCTAATTGGCAGAACCCTCCTGTGTTATATTTATTAACAAACACTCCCTCTCCTGTTTTTTTCTTAGCAAAAAACTTCCTTTTGAAATTCTTTCACAAGTCAATAAGGAGGTTATTGTTAATTTTTTAAGTGAACAATAGGGTTATTTTCAATTATTAAAGTTCACATGGGGATTATTGTCATTTTTTAGGTGAATAGGGTGTTTTCGCTTTTTATGGTAGGGGATAATTGTGGTAGGGTTTTTTTTTTGCTCATAAATAATAGCACATGTGTTCTTTTTGCTAATAGCATAGGATATTTTTGCCTTTCAATCATCATAACTAAAGAAGCCAAAAATGTTATTTATTTTTTTTTTTACGACATGAAGCTGAACAATATTTT
This sequence comes from Penstemon barbatus, assembly GCA_003313485.2. Lineage (NCBI taxonomy): Eukaryota > Viridiplantae > Streptophyta > Magnoliopsida > Lamiales > Plantaginaceae > Penstemon > Penstemon barbatus. The sequence goes on along the minus strand of CM064877.1, from coordinate 50,314,329 downwards.
CTAACCTGCAAAAATGTCATAAATAACATTGTACTATATGCTAAATTAAATGTATAACGGTTGAATTTAGAAAGAAACATTATTTTTTTTAATTATATTAGCATTAATCCCATTAAGCGAGTTTTCTGAGTAGCCCCTTGTGTAAAATTTATGAACGTATATTGTAGTAGAAAACAATTACTCACTGTTTCTTTGAATTTGTTGTTTCAGTTGTATGGAGCCGTTACCATGAACAATGTGCTTTGTTTATCCGTCTTCTTGGCCCTCGTTTACGTGAGAGGATTGAACTGGAATTTCTCAGCGGAAGTTCTGGTTATCTTGATCGTGTGTGTCGTGATGGGGATCTTTGCTAGCTTGCGCACCACTTTTCCACTGTGGACTTCTTTCTTAGCTTTTGCGCTGTATCCGTTGTCTCTTGCACTTGTGTATGTTCTCGATTATGTCTTCGGCTGGTCATAGAATCAATCTGAGTTCCGGAAATCGATCATTTTTCCTTGCTAATGCGGAGCTATATATATATATATATATATATATATAAGTTAATGGAAGACTTGGACTTTTCTTTTATAAGACACATCCATCCTATCTTTTGTTTCTAGTCATGTTAGAATTAGTCATGTTAGAATTTGTAATTCTGTAACTGAATTATCTTTCCTTTTGGGTACGTTTCTCGAGCTGAACTAAAAGTAATAATAATATCATTTGCCTTGAATCTTTGTTTGATGCAAATTGAAGTAATATTAGTATTGGTTTGCTATTTTTATTTCTATGGGGGCTTTTAGATAATAATTCTTGTGCAAATTTAACTCTATTTGGAAGGATTTTGGTTAGGTTTTACGAGTTTCGGTTTTAAAAACTTGGTTTGATCGATTTTTGTCAAACTATTGAATTTTTATTTGACTAGGCTTCAGATGTCTGAGTTTTGTAGTTTGAAAAAGTTGAAATCTTATTTGGGTATGTGAAATCAATATTTTACAAGCTTCAAGAGTTTGGTTGTATCGTTGTATGTAATGAATTTTATGAGCTTTGCCAAACTGCATTTTAAAGAGTTTTGATTTAGTTTTGTGAGATCGGGTTAGAACCCTTTCAAATAGCCCCTAAAAGTTCAGTATGGGCAAGCTAAAACTAGATATTTTAGGATATATCAATTTAGGTACAGAAAATTATTGCATACCGTAACCAAAACAGATTATATGTTTATTTCTTTTGATTTATAAAATTAACTTTGTGATCTATTGATTTTCAAACAGATTATATAATTATTTTATTTATTTTTAAAATTTAATACGTAGTTTATTATTAGAGGTTCTTGTTATCTGTAATCATATAGGTTACCCTCAAGTTATTAAAAATAAAAGTAGAGAAATCACAATCTTACTCAAATATAATTACTACATGCTAAAAGCCGAAAAAGCAAAGGCGAAAGCAAAATAAGCTCTTAATCCTTGATTTTTTTTTAATGAAATCAAACCATAAAAGTTTCTTCCAAAATGGGACAATGTCGAACTAAACGAATTTTCTTTTTCAAAATTAAAGTTTTGGTGTCAATAAAAGTGTAATAAATATTTTGGTATGGTATAAAGTTTAAATATCTGACTTTGTAGAAAAGATGTATCATTTGAATTTATCTCTCCGAATTAATTTGGAATTAGAGTTTAGGACCTATTAACAAAACCCGAACATGAAGTCTAAATTTAATTTTTCATACCTTAAAAATCTACCATTGAAAAAATATGTATATTAAAGAGTAAATTCCTTCAGCAATAAAATGAAATTGCAAACAAAATATACAATTTATTGGTAATTCAAGTAGTGACAGAGTGTGTAAAGATGTGTATTAAAAATGGAATTGGAACTTGAAAATTAAGGGTTAACATCTCCATTTAGCAATTCTTAAGTCGCCATTAATAATAATATTTGCATACTAATTATTTGTGCATTTGATGCATGAATGAGCAAGCCGTGTTGATCGTATAATTTTGTATGTGTAATTTGATTAGAAAGCAAATTGAGAGAAAATATAAAATCTGTTATTGAATCAATAATTGTGTACAAAAGTTAAAGCCTATTTACATATATATAAATACAGCAACCAAGAGGCCCAACTAAGCCTAACGAAAAAGGAAAAAGAAAATACAAATAAACTTAAATAATAACAATAATAACGTATAAGTCCTAATTTTGATCAAGTAAATCAATTTGGGGCTTTTCTCTCTGTTCTTCAAATTTTCCTTCAATTCCCTTTGATAAGGCCATCTCCAATGGTTCAGGGCTAGCCCTGGGGCTGCCCCCCCGGGGCAGCCCCAGGGCTAGCCCTGAGCCCTGTAGTCGTCTCCAGTGGTTGGGGCTCCGTGGGGGAATTAATTCCATTTTGAAACTTTGCCCACTCTCACCTATTAATATTATAGTTTTAAATTTTTTTAATATTAATATTAATAATAGTAATTATATTAATACTCGTAATTTAATTATTAATTATATTAAAAATGTTGGACGGAGAAGACAAACGTTGGATAATTATATGCTGCGTCATGAAGCAATTCGTTTCAAGATGACCAACCGTAGACTCCAAAAAGACTTAATAGAACATGTTTATGCAAAATACGGTTAAAAACGAGTGTTTAAATTTAATTTTCTTATCTATTTTAGTATGTATTTAAATTTTTAATTTAGATTAAGTATTAATCTAAATTTTATGGTTATGACGTGTTTATTTTGTATTTTTAACTAATTTGGTATTTAAAAAAAATTATTTGTATGAGTGTTAAATTAAATGGACTATTCTAATATTAAATAGTATATCATAATTTTATTTAAAATATCATTAAATAATTAATCATATTATATCTATATAATTAAAACAACACATTAATTAAAATAATACATTAATTACTATAACACATTTATTAAAATAAAACACTAATTAAAATAACACATTAAATAAAATCACATTAATTACAATAACACATTAATTAAAATACAACACATTAATTAAAATTACATACAACACATTAATTATACAAAATCATACACACATTAAATAAACCATACACACAATAAATACACAATAAATACACAACAAAAAAAGAAATCGGGTCCAATCAGGTGCCGCCACTTGGCGGCACCTGACTTAAAGAGGGGCGCGTGTTTACACGCGCCCCCTTCTTCCCAATCGCGGCCCGGGCTGGGCGCAGGGCTCCGCCGAGCCCTGCGCCCAGCCCGTTCCGCCCCGCAGCCGACCCCGGCCCCCGCCCCGCACCGCTGGAGATGACTCGCCGCCCGCACCCCGACCCCGGCCCCTCGGCAACCGCTGGAGATGGCCTAAACTAATATCCCCCTCAAGTTTGGCGTGTAAAGATCCTTTACACCAAACATGGAAATAATAGAAGAAAAGGCTGGGCGAGGGAGAGCTTTCGTAAATATGTCCGCGAGCTGCAGAGATGATTGAATGGGGAGAAGACGAATATTTTTACGGGTGAAATGTTCGCGAACGAAGTGACAGTCGATCTCCACGTGTTTGGTGCGCTCGTGGAAGACTGGATTGTTGGCCAAGTGAATGGCAGAGGAATTGTCACAGTACAGAGCTGGAGTTGAGGTAAGCTGCTTCAAATCTTTTAATAATTGCTTTAACTATAGTAGCTCACTGGTAGTTGATGCTAAAGCACGGTATTCAGCTTCGGCATAGGACCTAAAAACTGTATTTTGCCTCTTGGATTTTCAAGAGATTAGTGATTTGCCTAAGAAAACACAGAAGCCTGATGTTGATTTTCTTGTTAGGATCACAAAGGCAGATTAAGAAATGTTAGGATCGTTAGAGTAAAATAGACCTTGTCCAGGATTAGCCTTTAGGCATTTCAGTAGACGATGTGCTGCCTCCATGTGAGAATGGCATGGTTTAGCCAAGAATTGACTTAGCTTGTGTATGGCAAAGCTGATGTCAGGTCTAGTAAGAGTAAGATAAATCAATCTACCTACTAAACGTCTATAAGAAGAGACATCTGACAATGTAGGGGAAGAATTAGAGTCTAGTTTAGTATTGGGATCCAGTTTACTTGCAAGGTGACCTGTATCCTCTAATAATTGTAGTGCATATTGTCTTTGCGAAAGGACAACCCCAGTGTTGGAATAGGCCAGTTCTATTCCTAGAAAATATTTTAAACGGCCCAAGTCTCTTAATGTAAAATGCTTATGTAAAGACAATTTAGTTGATGAAATAAGTTGAATATTAGGACTAGACAAGATGATATCATCAACATAAACTAAAATAGCAATGAAGGAAAAGTCAGTACCTTTAGTGTATAATGAATAATCTGAAAGGCTTTGAACAAAACCCAAAGATTGTAAAATGGAAGTAAGTTTGGCATTCCTTTGCCTACTGGCTTGCTTAAGCCCATAGATAGATTTAGATAGTTTACAAACCTGTTTACCTGGACCAGTGATGAGGTGAGGTGGAGGTGAATAACCTAAGGGTAACTCCATATAGACCTCTTCATTGAGGTCATCATTCAAGAATGCATTGTTAACATCTAGTTGATGCAAAAACCAACCTTTGGAGATAGATATAGCAAATAGAGTTCTAACAGTGACCATTTTGGCCACTGGTGAAAAGGTGTTAGTGTAGTCAATCCCTTCAGTCTAAGTGAATTCCTTAACAACTAATCTTGCCTTGATCCTGTCTATAGAGCCATCAGATTTCCTTTTGGCTATGAAAACCTATTTACAGCCAATAGGAGACTTATTTGGTGGAAGAGTAGTCATGGTCCAGGTTTTGTTGTTAACCATAGCAGATAACTCATCATTGATAGCTTGAACCCAATGAGGGTGCTTGATTGCTTGTTTATAAGTGTTTGGTTCATAGATAGAGGAAATATTGGCTAGGAAGGCTTGAAAAGAGTTGGAGATATTTTTGTAAGATAGGACAGAGTAGAGGGGATAGGAGATGTTGGATTTTGTAGTTAGGTTGCAATGAAAGTCCTGAAGATAGGAAGGGGTTTTAGTGGGTCTGGAAGATCTTCTTAAAGGCTGTGAAGGTGCAGGGGAAGGAAGTGGGATAGGTACATCTTCTTCTGGAACAGAAGTTGAAATAGTAGGGGAAGAAAGAGGAATAACTGAATCAGTATGGAGAGGAACAATGTTGTGAGGGGGAAAAGTAGTGGTAGGAAATAAAGGGGTTGGTCAGAAAGGGTAGAAGAGGAAGGGGAATGAAATGGGAAGGTATTTTCATGAATATGACATCCTTAGAAAAGAAAACTTCCTTGGAATTATTATCAAATAATTTGTAGCCCTTAATACCAGGGGCATATCCAATGAAAGTGCAAGGTCTTGCTCTTGGTTCAAATTTTTTTCTATGTTGAGAGAGAGTGGAGGCATAAGCCAAGCAACCAAAAACTCCTAAAAAAGAATAGTCAACAGTTTTGTTATATAATAGAGAATAGGGGGAATTATTTTGTCATAGGGGGGAGGGAGTTCTGTTCATTAAAAAGACAGCAGTTAAAACACAATCAGTCCACATATCAGTAGGTAACTTGGATTGAAAAAGTAGTGATCTTGCAATATTAAGAATATGCTGATGTTTTCTCTCCACAACAGAATTCTATTGTGGGGTTTGAACATTAGATAATTGATGTATAATTCTAAGTTTAGAAAATAAGTCAGTGAAAAGTAGTTCCTTGGCATTATCAGACCTAAAAATTTTAATGGTTTTATTGAACTGATTTTGAATTAAAGAGATAAACTTAGGGATAAATGTCTTAGCTTCACTTTTATTTTGAATAAGATAAACCCAAGTGAACCTAGTATGATAATCAACTTGATGAAGAAAATAATATAGAAAACCTGTGAGAATGAGAGATTTGTAATCGGAGTTCTGATCACTGAGATTCTGATTATTGATTGATGATTGTTATGAACAAGAAGGATGGATCGGTGTTGAAGAAGTGTTTCTTGATGATTTTGTACGGAGAAAGGCCACCAGAAAAAGATCAGAGACTGTAATTGAAGAATTGCAGCGGAGAAGAGAATTCTTGAAGAATCTTGATGAAGATTTTGTAGCAGTTTTGAAAACTGGGTGATGATATGAAGAACTTGAAGCGTAGTAGGAATCAGAAATTCTCATCTGATACCATGTTGATCGTATAATTTTGTATGTGTAATTTGATTAGAAAGCAAATTGAGAGAAAATATAAAATCTGTTATTGAATCAATAATTGTGTACAACAGTTAAAGCCTATTTACATATATATAGATACATCAGCCAAGAGGCCCAACTAACTAAGCCTAACCGAATGGAAAAAGAAAATACAAATAAACTTAAATAATAACGGTAATAATGTATAAGACCTAATTTTGATCAAGTAAATAAATTTGGGGCTTTTCTCTCTGTTCTTCAAATTTTCCTTCAAATCCCTTTGATAAACTAATAAGCCATGAAGAAGATTGCATCTAGTCACAAAAATTGATTCCATAAATTCATACTCGCTAGTATTGGTATGCCAAAACTAATTTGAATAAATCATATACGACTATTATACCACATCACATGTACAACAGATGCATCAAAATTAATCTCTTTGCAACATAATGACCAACGCCCTAAGTGCAGGTAATATTCATTTACTCAAGCCTAACACATGAAATTCAATAGGTGGTGGATATATTCAAACGCATGACCTTTTTTTGACCTGAAATGTGATGCCATTTGTAAAGACATTGATCAACTCATTTTCAACATGGTTAGACTCTGGTCAACTAGCCAAATGTTTAGATCCGTGTTGGCAAATAGAAGTTGATCAAATCTTTATAAACTATTCAAAACATGTCTCTCACACCCAATGTGTGATTAAGGTGTTATAATTTCCCCAACTCGAATATTCAACGTCCTCGTCGAGTCCAAATCAATAGTTCAAGACCGCCCCCGTAGATAACACCATAAAGTCGTCTCTGATACTATATTGACTAACCAACTCTTCTAAAAACTTGAACTAGGAGAAGGATAATTTAATATTTATCACTTAAAATATTGATATTCAGTTTTATGAAGCTAATATTTTTCTGAATGGATTGTAGTGTAAAAATGCTCATCCAAAATTATCCATGTATATGTGTCCTCTAGGGTAAAATGGTTCCTTTTCTTAATCAAATGCAAGATAAATATAAGAATTAGATGCATGATAATTCCAACATCATTTACACAACTCTTGCTACATACATACAAGAATGGTCAGAATTGAACATCATCAATAATGTAATACAGATGATTGTTAAGACATGTTCCAGAAGACACAAGATTTAAGCAAACATTTACCCAAATTCTACATAATTAATTACCTCATTCAAAATCAAAACATACAATATCAAATGAAACATTGACAAGTGTAATTAATAATCTAGAACAGCTTCCTTTTCCTAATCTTGAAACTGGATGAACGGATAACGTCGTCATCTGCTAATAGCGTTTCCCCAAAAGTCGACAATGACTCGGGCTTGGTGAAATAAGTGAACAAGAGGTAAATACCATCCAAGTAAGTGTTGCTTTCTCCGGCCTTGTTCTTCTTCCTTATGCCGTAGGCTAGAGGGATTACACCTCTATTGAACACCTCCACGTACATACCACCACCAGCAACAAGCAACTGTAGGAGCAAATTTGAGAGAACAATTTTTGGAAAGTAAAAATTTAAATTCAAATGGTTCTCAAATTCATAGTAACAAGACCATAGCTAGTTTGAATGTTGTTCGTTAAGTAATCATTTTGTACTATTTTCTTTCAACCAAAATGTTGAAAATGAAATCCATCAAATATTGAAGTCATTTAAAATCCTTTCTCCAAATCTTTTTTCAAATCCAAATCCCTCGATCCAAATGAAGCATACAAAGCCAAAAATGTAACATAGTAACATAAGAACAATAAAAATATGCAAATTTTCCCATGTCATTCCAACTTGTTCACTGTCCCCATTGTTTGCTTAACTTTCACATCCCTATACAAACCTTAGTATTTTGCGTGTTTTTGAGTTTTATAGGCTAAAATTTAACATGGTATTAGCTGGAAAAAACAAGCCCTATAGACTCATATGAGAAACTTCTTTATTTCTTATGGGCATTATCTTTCACACGATCCTACAAATATCGTAAAATAATGTTGAACTACCAAATTGATATAAATCCACTCTGCTTGTACAAGATTCAAAAACACAAATTTGGATCATTTTCTTTTGCTAGGAAGAGATTAAAATGTTGAAGTACAACAGATGTTAAATCGCGCAACTCCATTCGAAATCTTTTCTTACGGAATTACAAGCCGAGTCTTGTTTCTCAAACATTAAAAGTTAAGAGAGTATAGTCGAAAACTAACTATCATTCAATCAACCTCGTTAGGATAATTTGGGAGAGTCAATGACGATTTACCCCCGTGATATTCCTAATGTTCAATTTACCTCCCTATGATTTAAAAAAGGCATTTTACCCCCCCCCCCCCCCCCAGTAATTTTATAAATGTTTTACACCGCCTCCCTGACATTTTTATATGTGACACTTTACCCCCTCTATTATGATAAGATGTGGCAATTTTCCCATGCATTATGATAAATGTGGCAATTTGGCCCATGTGTTACGATAAAAGTGGCAATTTACACCCCCCCCCCCCATGTTACAAAACACTTTCCATGCCCACTCTCGATTTCGGCAAGTGGGTTGCATTCTTCGGCTAAAGGAGGTAAATTGCTTTTTACGGGAGGGTAAATTGCTCTTTTTAAATTGAACATTATGCATTTCACCGGTGGGGTAAATTGGCATTAACTCTAATTTGGGAATAAATTACACCTCAACACTTATCTTGTCAAATGCAAAAACAAGGCTTTATAATCAATAATGGACAGAAAGACACCAACGATTTCAAAAGATCCAACTCTTAATTCTTCAAAAGCTCCACTTTTAATTCACCATTTCCTCAAACCAGCAAACATGTAAATCTTCACATCTTAATTTGGACGCAATCAAAACACCAAGAATTATTAAAAAAAAAAAAAAAGAAAAAATCAAAACACCAAGACATTGAACCTTCACACCATATTTCTCAACAATTCCAACAACAAAAGAGATCAAAAATAACAATTCATTCAATACATAACATCACATTCTCAAAAGGTAACTCTATAAACACTAATTAGGACATCAATAAAAGGAACTAAAAAAAAATTACCTCTTCATATTTCTGGGTAAAGGCGAGGCGCTCATCCTCAGACATATCGGGCCTTAACACAACCATTGTCTCATACTGTCGAAGACCTGGTGGGCACTGGGGCTCCTCCTTACCCTCCACATCAGGAAAACCCGACCCGGGAATTGTCGGCGTGGTACTGCCATCATTTCCTTGTAAATCTCTTTCGAAGAAGGATATGTCGAATTCTGCCTTTAGGGCGGGTGTTCGATATAGGGTTTTTCTCCTCATATTAAAGGAATTGTTGGGTATGATGAAAGTTTGGAGTGATTCGGAAGAAGTGAGGGGTGGTCGGGGAATTGTGAGAGCAGAGGATGTTAGAGAAGATGCCGCCATTGGAGGAGGAGTTCGGTTTTTGAGAGCTTTCTCTTCTTTCTTCCGAGTGGTAGTAGAAGATGGATAAGGTGATTAGGCGATTTTAGATGTCAAGATTGTGAGATTTGGATATTAGTGGGTGCAAAGTGTAATTTATCCAAATTTGGGATGTGTTTTTGAATTTTCTATGAATAACAAGTGAGGAGTCAGTCTCTCTATCTTTTTTCTTTTCTTTTTGATTATTTTTGCTTTTGTAACAATTCCTTTTTTAGAAATTCATGTAACAATTAAATTGGGGCGAAATTAAAGAGATAGGTGTATCACAAAATAGAAAGGATACTTTCATGTGTTATGCTAAACCTGCAAAAAATTATTATGAGAAATTTTTATTATGCTAAACTTCCTTGTGTTTTAAAAAACCCTGCAAAAACACTCAATTTGTAAAAAATAGATCGTGTTTTATCGATATACTTCAAGAAATAATTTTAAAAATATATCACGTGAAGTTGTAGGGATTAACTTGGAGTATTTTAAAAATAATTTCTTGAAATATGTCGATTCAAAATGATCGATTTTTGAAAACACAAAAAATTTGATACAATAAAATTTTTATAGGATAATTTCTTGCAGGTTTGGCATAACATAGTAGAGTATTTTGCATTTACCCCACTAAATCAAGAAGGGAAGAGTTATTTTTTGCCCAAGAAATAAATTATGGGATGCTTAATAGACATTTCTATGTATGAGTTGAATCTCTATTTAGGGAGTAAATGTTGGTTAGTATCATCATGGATTCAAATGTGATTTCACAATAAAAACATAACTAATTATTAAAAAAGAAAAAAAAAAAGTGACTTGGAAATATTAAGAGAATGATAATATACATTATACAACTACTCAATTTTGATAATAATTTCAATCGATTATGGGTCCAAACTTGGGAAAAATGCAAGATATTCTTTTATGTTATGTAAAACCTGCAAGAAATTATCTTGTGAAATTTTTATAGCTTTAAACTTTTTTGTGTTTTCAAAAACCCTATAAAAACATCCAATTTGTAAAAAATAGGTCATTTTGGATCGACATATTTCAAGAAACAATTTTTAAGATATATCACGTGAAGTTGTAGGGAACAACCTAAAGTATTTTTAAAATAATTTCTTGAAATATGTCGATAAAAAAGACCTATTTTTTACAAATTGGGTGTTTTTTGCAGGGTTTTTGAAAACATAAAGAAGTTTAACGCAATAAAAATTTCACAAGGTATTTTTTTTACAGATTTTGCATAACACAAGGGAGTATCTTGCATCCCAGACTTCAGATGATTTAAAATCGACGCAATTAATGTTAGACACACTTTTAAGAAAGTTTTAGAGTCTATTTGGATGGGTTTGGCTCAGTTTTGCAGGTCTCTTTTCTAAAAAAATTAGTTTGGGTGATTTCAATGAAACCTTTGAGACTTCATTTGAATGGGTTTTGGCTCTTGTTGGGATTCGGTAAGATAAATAGCCCTACATGCAGCGGAATTTAAAATTTTTAGGGCCTCTTACGGAATCTTGCCAGGATACTAAACTGGTTGTATTTAAACGACATTAATAACTAAATTTAAGTTATACCTGTCTCCTTGCAAATCCAATTAGGTAGCAAAGTCGTTGCGTTTCTCCCTCGGTAGAATCGATCCAAGCCTTGGTGTAGTGCCCCACGAGTTGCGCATCTACGAGTTGATACACCACAATATCATGAAATATAATACAACCTAATCGGCTAGAACATATGATATATTAAGATCTAGGGTTAGAGAACAAGATTGGAACAAAAATGAAATCGAAAAATTCTTCCAAATGAAGAAGGGTGTTCGGCCGATTTCACTAGGGAAGGGGGAGGGAGAATTTTTCTTGACTTGCCTTTTTTTTTTCTTAAGTTGTGTATATGAGATATGACATCAAGTCTCCTATTTATAGGTATCTCATTAACCTAGAAGGATTAGTTTTCAAGTCTCCTACATGGGCCAATGGCCATGACCCTTTTAATTAAAAGACTAAGTCTTCCAATTAATTCATGATCCACTCTTTAATTAATTTAATTAGGCTTTATTTAATTTCTAATTAAATGATTCAATTAATTAATTACTCTCCCAATTAATTAAATTAGACTCCATATCTATTTACTTAAATTTTCCTATTATTTAAATTCAACTTAATTAATTGACTCATAAATTAAATTTCAATTTAATTTATAATCTTGATCCAATTCCAATTGGATCATTTTCGCTCCAATTGGGTCGACCCAGTTGACCGACCCAGTCAACTAAATCGACCCAGTCGATTTACTCGACCCAATCGACCCAGTCGATTCGGTCGACCTAGTTGCTCTTCTTTCTTGCTTTCGCTTCATGTATATTGTGTATGTCCCTGTAGGTTCACCACATAATTGGTCGCGGGTTATAATTAAATATTTATTTAATTAAATACTCTAAATCAGTCGAACACTCTGTCGACTGATCATTCCAAAATTAGCACCCCTGCCAATTTGGGAATTCTCCCACACTCCATGATCGATGTCTGGCCACAAGCCCATGGAGCCCAATCACTGGTGAATTAATTCAGTGAACCTTTTAATCATTTACAATTTCCATATACGACATAATCTCTCCATCGATCAATCACCAGTCGAGACTTAAGGGTATGGACTTTTCATCGATTCCCTTTTTCTTTTGTCTTGACCTTATGCATTCTGGTCTCGAAATAATTCTCTTTGACTTAATCTTTATGAGCTACTTTCATAAAGTAGTCAGATACCTTGGCCAAGTATTTTTACCAGAATTAATTTCTCACAGAAATCCATATGAAAAATTCCCAACCTATCAAGTTGGGTCAATGGATCCTTTGTTGATGATATGAATCTGCATACGAGACTCTCTATTCCCAACATTAGTCCACAGAGACTTTTTGGTAATATCCAGTCGGTCGGGACTCACATCTAAGCATAGACGTTCTCGTACCAGATAAACCCTATCAGCTCAAGTATTTAGGGATCGTTCCTTGTGTACTTTCGTAAATTGGAATAACTTCAACCCCGATATGCGATTACCGCTTCCATGGTGAGTTATTTCCTAATTGGGGTATTCAGTGCACTTGCCATCCCAGCAAGCCACCCACTTATGTGTATCGACTATCTCAGTCACGCTCGTGGACCCCAGCGTTCTCCAATTCATCGGATTATACACATTAGTGAGAGTCTAACCGAATCCAACGATGTCTTGTCTCAATTGGATTCTACGACTCTTGAATATGTTCTAGATCACGACCTTGGAGATCAGTCCACGAGTTGTCCCATAACCCTGTAATGTAAGGACTTTTATCCTTATGCGTAGATAATTATTACATAAGATAAAGTTAACCTTATATAATAAAATGCATTTATTAATCCAATTCAATGGTCCTTTTAATTTAAACACAGCCAAAACAGTTGGTTTGCAGGACACTATTCTATCAAACTCTTGGGTTTAGTGGTTTGAATTTGTTGAAACCACACTTGGATTGAGTTTTGATGTTGGGATTTAGGGAAAAAAGTAAGTAATAGGTATCAAATCAATATCTTTTTTAGTGAGATTTGGGGGGAAAAAGTTGGTGGTAGGTATCAAATCAATGTTTTATAGGTTTGAAAAGTTTGAGTGTGAATTTCTGAATAGGTTTTTTATATGATTTTATGGGTTTGACGAAAACTCATTTGAAAGGATTTTGTCTCGGTCTCGCGAGTTTCAATACTCATCCACATACACCCTTATATCTTATTAGTAAGTAGAATGATTTGATATTTTAAATTTGGAATTCAACTTCTCAAAATTCCGACTTATTTTTCTGTTCATTTTATTGATTTTCCGATTTTGTTAACAAGACCTTAGTTAACATACTCTTAAAGTTCGTTTATCAAAAAACAAATTTGACTAATATCGTAATTTTGTACATGGGTGATATGTGAGAGATTATTTAGTACAATCGCTGAACCACGTCATCAAGTACACGTGGTGTAGTCCATCAATATATTTGGAATATGTGGAGTCATAATCCACGTCACCCCATATTCTAGTCATGTTCCCGAAAAATATGATTTCAAAAAATTGTATTCACATTGCCAGAATATGGATGATGTGAATTACTCCATATATTCCAAGTGTATTGATGGGCTGCACCACATATACTTAATGATGTGTTACAACGATTACACTTATAATTTCTTGTGATAAAATAACAATTGTAACGAGTATAGTTTTTGTTTTTGGGGTGGGGTGGGGTGCGGTGGGAGATATAAAATCTTTAGCCCATTTTGTTAAATAAGTTTTAACTGAGATTAGATTAGAAACTAGCCCAACCCAGTTTAGAAGGCCCAAATAATTAGGCAAGATTAGGGGTTGCTTACAGCCCCCACTCCTTAATTTTCATATTATGTATTTTCGTGCAGGTAAAAATCACACTTTAACCCCTTTCTTTTCCAGGGGTTGCTTACAGCCCCCACTCCTTAATTTTCATATTATGTATTTTTGTACAAGTAAAAATCACACTTTAACCCCTTTCTTTTCCCGTTTTATACTTAACCCCTATTCATTCAAAGGTCGCAGTTATACATTGCTCACTTTTGTTACTTGTTGCAGATTATTCCCTAAAGTATATTGCAGTGAAAATTGGAACTTTTCAAAAGAATAATAAGGGATTCCTCCGTCTCAAATTATCCGCGTTTTACATGTTTTCATACATATTAAGGTACCTAATAATTAATTTCAATTTTAGGAAAAAAATAAATTATATACCTAAAATAGAATATCTATAGATAAAAGAGAGAGAAAGAAAAAGTACTAAATAAGAGAGAGTTTTAGGTGCATTAAATAAATACAAAATAGGAAAAAATATGTAATTAATATTGTATTGAAATCATAAAGTAACAAATAATTTAGGACAAAAAAAAACTTCTTGTTATAAATATTACTAAATGGTGGATGCCTATATGAAGAGTCATGTATCTCATACATTGGAATCAAATTATGAATTCATATGAAAGGTCTCATAACTTGAATGAATATTATAATTAGTGACTTTTTGTTGTATTTCTTTGAACTATAAATAGATACTATTGTATTGTATTTTGTACACACAACAAAAATGGAATAAAATGATATACTCTCCCCATTTCTATTGTTCTTAGTTCTTACTTTGTTTACTTTAATTGATCATTTTAGATTAGTTGTATAACACATTATCAGCACGATTTAACTCAAAATTCTTTTTGATTCAATTAAAGTATTTTTGAATTTCTTTGAGTGAGTTGCACCGAACAAGGTGGTGAAGCTTATGAAAACAAGAGGTACAATTTTGTTATATTTATTTATTTTCCCTACATCAAATTATCTGGGGTATAAATGTATTACATGCATGATTTATTATTGTTATTAGAAGTTAACTAAAATTCTTTAAGCATGAAGTTGCTAGAAGTAAACTTCTGAATTTCAATTGGAACCGGAATGTCAGAGCAATTCATATCATGCGTAATAATTTTAATTGATAAGATGACACCTTGAGGAAATTACAAAATTGAAGGATGATATTATGTCTAATATCAATGGTAATTAAGTTTTCATTTTTCCTAACAATCATCTTATTCTTTGAAAATATCTAGAATATTACTTTTTGATTGGTAAACTTTATTCTTTGAAAATATCTAGAATATTACTTTTTGATTGGTAAACTTTATCTGGAAGTTATGTTTTCTTGAAAGGGAATTTATCAAAAGTAATATTACATGCAACATAAATGTGAAATCCTTTTAAAATTAAAAGGGCTTACACTATATTTTCTTAAAGTCACCACCGTTTTGGATATTAAATTATAGCAAGACACAATAGTATACTTTCCTTGAAAATGTATGCTACCGATCATAATTAGACCCGTTTCCTCTTTTATCATCCTGAAAGAAAATGAACAACCCCTTTATTCAATTATTAATTTATATGCATGATGATTAAAAATAGTATATGTACCTGATTCAATGAAATTTATTCGGTATGATAAATATGTTGGGTAAAACCGGTTTTAAGATTATCAAAACTTGAATACAAAATTGAAACTGAAACAAACAAACCAATATGAACAATAAACGAAAAATATAATCAGTTATATAAACCGAACAGATAAATTGAAATCAACTTATCTCACAATTCTGTATAGTAACAGAATTGATCAAACCAAATCGCAGAATTATTTCTGCTTGCCTTGAAGAAATTATCGACCCACTTCCGGTGCAATTGGGAATCACGAACACTTCTTCCAGGATAATTTGGTTACAAGAATTCCTCCACTGCACAGTAGCAGAAATTCCACCTCGAAGAACACTCAGAAGCAAAAATAACCCAGAAATATTTTTTTTCTTAGAAAGGATTTCGAGTGAGAGAGAACAGATTGATGTTTCTGTTGGTGTGTTTATGAAATCAGAAATACTCTCATATATATAGGTGCTAGGGAGCCTTGGCAATTAATATTGCCCATTAATTCTGAAACGGTCCAATTAAATGTGAATAAAACGTCCGAAACGTTTTCTCAATTTAATTTTCGTAACTGCCTCAATTTAATTTCTGTAACCGAAAGGAGTTACACAATCAATTAATTTCTGTAACCGAAAGGAGTTACACAATCAATTAATTTCTGTAACCGAAAGGAGTTACACAATCAATTAATTTCTGTAACCGAAAGGAGTTACACAATTTAAAACCTGCAGAATTAATATTGTGACTGTTTCAATTTTGAATTTCAAATTAATTGAAATTTTAATTCAAAATTTCTCCAAAAAAATAAGTCCGAGACGAGACAATTCGCGCGCGTGTGGTGTATTCATATGATCTTCTCAGTAAAGACTTATACCAAGTCTAAACACTTAAGTTCATATATACTAGTACACACAAATATAAAAAGTCAATATGAGACAAATGAAGAGTTTGAAACTCTTCAACTTCCTCACAAGACTTTTATAATTTGCCATTTAGTCTTAGACCAATGTGGGACAAGCCCACATACAAATTATCTTATTTGAATATTAATTTCCCCACTTTATATATATAACATTTATCTATGGATTCCAACCTTTTAATTAGGTATCCATCCATATAATTACAACAATCCCCCACAAATCCATAGAAAAATAATCTACTAGGATTCCTGCAATGTGATTTCAGCAATGGGACCTTCCGGTTTGAACCACTGCCTAAGTTATCCAACTTATGCTACCACAGGGACAAATGGATCTAAGCCTTGAATTTGGACCTTGAGGTGGTAGCGTCCATTGGTAACAACACATTACTTGCTATGTGTTAATCTTTAGGTTTGACACTATAGGCCATGTGTCCCGATCCTGTATCATGAATGTTGTTTGAGGAATAACCCTATTTCCTCTAGTCGCGGCCAAACAACTACATTCACTTAGTTGAGCGTCTCAGGATGTACTGCTAGCATCCCGTCTTACCGACTTGACCTCATTCAGTGTTAATTCACTTACTAGATTAGCAGTAGTCAGCTCCTATCAGGTATATCAGGGGATAGACTCAGATACTAAGTATCAGTCTTAGTTAGGAGCAATTTTTATATACCCAGCAGTTTGTTTATACCACATTGAACCTTCCTTGTGGGATCTCCACTTGGTAGGTTGGGTTGCCACTGCTTGTATATTAGTTTAGGGTTCTCAGTCCCATCCCCAGCCTGGATTTCTGTACTAAAGACAAATCTAGTCCTTTAGTTAAAGGGTCAGCCACATTGTCTTTGGTACCAACAAAGTCAACGACTATGACCCTATCAGACACAAGTTCCCTTATAGACTTTAGTCTAACTTGGATGTGTCTCTTGGTCTTTTGATTATATTTTTGGCTTTTAATCTTTGCAATTGTGGTTTGAGAATCACAATGCACCACGACTGCTGGAAGAGGCAAGCTAACCATGGGTAATTGGATTAATAACCCATGTAGCCATTCAGCTTCAGTCCCTGTCGTGTCTAAAGCACATAATTCGGCCTCAAATGTAGACCGAGTCACCAAGGTTTGCTTGGTTGACTTCCAGGAGACAGCGCCCCCACCAAGGGTAAATACGTAACCCGTACACCCATTGCTTCCGCAGTTCTTGGCTATCCAGCTAGCGTCACTATACCCTTCAAGTACTGCAGGGAACCTGCCATATTGAAGAGATAGTGATACTGTGCCCTTCAGATACCTAAGTACCCGGTCAAGAGTTTCCCAATGGGTTCGATTTAGACAACTTGTATATCTTGCTAACTTTGAGACTGCAAACGAAATGTCTGGTCTCGTGCCATTTGCCAGATATTGCAAGCTTCCAATAATTTGTGAATATCTTAATTGAGATACGGGAACACCACTTTCATTTTTAAAGAGAGCTACTGAAGGATCATATGGTGTTTTGGCAATTTTACATTCTTTATAGCCAAATTTCTCAATTATCTTCTCAACATAGTGAGATTGAGAAACTGCTATACCCTCGGTTGATCGAGTCAACTTGAGTCCAAGAATTACATTTGCCACACCCATATCCTTCATTTCAAACTTACTCTTTAAGAACGACTTGGTTTCATTTATTATCTCAATATTAGATCCAATCAATAGAATATCATCAACATACAGACATAAAACAATACATTTATCACATTTAACTTTACAGTAAATGCACTTATCATTATCGTTTACAACGAAGCCAAAAGATAAAATAGTTTTATCAAACTTTTCATGCCATTGTTTAGGAGCTTGTTTCAAACCATATAGTGATTTAACAAGCTTACAAACTTTTCGCTCATTTCCAGAAGCTACAAATCCCTCTGGCTGATCCATATAGATTTCTTCCTCGAGATCACCATACAAGAATGCTATTTTAACATCCATTTGATGAATCGGGAAATCATATATGGAAGCCAGTGCTATTAGTACCCGGATTGTAGTCAAACGAGCAACAGGGGAATATGTATTGAAAAAATCGATTCCCTCTTTTTGCCTAAACCCTTTGGCAACTAATCTGGCTTTAAACTTGTCTATGGTTCCATCAGACTTAAATTTCTTTTTAAAGATCCATTTACATCCAATCGTATTACATCCCGGAGGGAGATCGACTAGTTCCCATGTCCCATTAGAGACTATGGAGTCCATCTCACTTTTGACAGCTATCTTCCAATGCTTTGCTTCTTTCGAAGTCATTGCATCTTTGAAGGTTACAGGATCACCCTCGATGTTGTAAGTGATAAAATCACTTCCAAAATCCTTGGTAATTCTAGCTCTCTTACTCCGTCTGGGTTCATCTGATTCAATCGGTACTGAATCAGAAGTACTTGGATTAACCCCCACATTTGTCATCTTTTCCACATGATCAGGAATTGATGAAGATGTAAGGGCTGAATCTAAAGAATTCTCATTAGGTATTCCCGTTTTCATGGGAAATACGTCCTCAAAGAACGTAGCATCACGATATTCAACTATTGTGTTCACCTCTATGCCAGAAATTTCTGATTTTATAACCAGAAACCTGAGAGCATAGCTTGTTTCCACATAGCCTATAAAGATTGCATCAACAGTCTTTGGACCCAGTTTCTTTCTTTTGTGTTCTGGAACTAGAACTTTTGCAAGACAGCCCCACACACGAAAGTATTTTAAACTGGGTTTTCTGCCTTTCCAGAATTCAAACGGAGTGCTTTCATTATGTTTTAGAGGAACTCTATTCAGAATATGGCAAGCCGTATTCAAAGCTTCTCCCCACATATATTTAGGCAATCCAGAATTCAAAAGCAAACTATTAATCATATCTTTAAAAGTTCTATTCTTTCGTTCTGCTATCCCATTTGACGAAGGGGAATATGGAGGAGTCTCTTCGTGAATAATGCCAAAATTTCGGCAATATTCTTCGAACAAATTAGACTCATATTCTCCACCTCTATCTGATCTTAACCGTTTAAGTTTCTTACCAGTTTGAGTTTCAGCTTCATTTTTAAATGTTATGAATTTTTCAAGTGCTTCAGATTTATTTTCTAATAAATAAACATAACAGTATCTACTGCAATCATCTATAAAAGTAATAAAGTATTTCTTATTATCTTTAGTTAAAATTCCATTGAATTTACAAATGTCCGTATGAACCAAATCAAGTATTTCAGACTGCCTTTCAACCGATTGGTATGGCTTTCTTACTTGTTTTGCTTCAACACAAATGTGACATTTGTCTTTATGGTTTATTTCATGTTTGGGGATTAGATTTAAATTCATCATCCGTTTAACAGAACCAAAATTTAAATGTCCTAATCTATCATGCCAAACATTAGAAGTTTCAATTGCATTCACAACTGGAAATTCAGAAAATTTATTAGAACCAACATTTTCAACTCTTAATTTAAATAAACCATCATCTAAATAACCTTTACCAACAAAAGTCCCATAATACAAAATTACGACTTTATTGGATTTAAAGTTCATTTCGTAACCCTCCCTAACTATTACAGAACCACTTATTATATTCCTTCTGATCGTTGGAACATGATGCACTCTTTGTAGTGATAGTATGCGCCCTGAAGGAAACTTCAAGTCCACGCGTCCTATCCCTAACACTTTTGCACCACTTGAATTTCCCATCGTCACGGATTTTCCATCAACAGGCTGATAAGACACAAATAGCAATTTATCAGCACATACATGCACATTTGCTCCAGTGTCTATTAGCCAATCAAATGGTTCATAAATAGTAAGAATTTCAGGTTTCAAGGAAACATACCTATCAACAGAGTTTTCTGGAGCTTTAGGTTCACTAGTATCCCCCACAACCATGTTTACCATAGCCGGAGCTCTAGTTTCACCAAGGTCTCCCACAACCATGTTGACTGTAGCCGGTGTAGTAGACTCAGATTTGGCTTTGGACTTTTTAGTAGGACACTCCTTAGCCCAGTGACCCATCTGTCCACAAGTCCAGCATGGTTTGTTTGCCTTTGGTTTCTTTTTGTTTTTCGGTTTATTTATAAATTTCGAGTTTGGATTTACATGATTCACTTTTTTCTTTCCAGTTATCATATTAGCCTTAGGCTGGTACTCAACAGGAACACCATGAGTTTGGTTTTTGTGTTCCTCTTCGATACTTATGGCAATCATAAGATCATCAAGAGTCAGCTTTCCTTTTTGATGTTTGAATGTCATGCCAAAGTTTTCCCAAGATTTGGGAAACTTCTCAATGATTGACATAACCAGAAATTTTTCTTTAAGTTTCATTTCAGCATCAGAAAGAGCGTGCTCATGATTTATCAGTTCATGCGTTTGTTCAGCTACAGACTTTCCTTCAACCATCTGAAACTTCAGGAACTTGGAAACAGAATACTTTTCGAGCCCTTGCTCTTCAGTATTATATTTCCTGTCCAATTCGTCCCAAAGAGACTTAGCTGTGTATGAATCAGAACAGTACACGTCAAAGAGTACATTCGATAAAGCAGAAAGAATGACTCCTCGACCAATTTGGTCCCGTTCTGACCATTCAGCTATTTGAGCAGTCTTTGGGTCCGTTTCAGTTGGTTCAGGACTAGTCACCTGAATAACCGACAAAAGTCCCTTCATTGTAAACCAAATTTTCATACGCTGTTGCCAACGCTTAAAAAATTGGCCCGAAAACTTTTCCGGTAAACCGGATAAGTCGACTTTTGTGGCTGGCATGGACACAGTACCGGAGCCTCCTGCAGACGACATGATAATTTTAAAACACGAAAATAATTTCTTCAAGATTGTTGGGTAAAACCGGTTTTAAGATTATCAAAACTTGAATACAAAATTGAAACTGAAACAAACAAACCAATATGAACAATAAACGAAAAATATAATCAGTTATATAAACCGAACAGATAAATTGAAATCAACTTATCTCACAATTCTGTATAGTAACAGAATTGATCAAACCAAATCGCAGAATTATTTCTGCTTGCCTTGAAGAAATTATCGACCCACTTCCGGTGCAATTGGGAATCACGAACACTTCTTCCAGGATAATTTGGTTACAAGAATTCCTCCACTGCACAGTAGCAGAAATTCCACCTCGAAGAACACTCAGAAGCAAAAATAACCCAGAAATATTTTTTTTCTTAGAAAGGATTTCGAGTGAGAGAGAACAGATTGATGTTTCTGTTGGTGTGTTTCTGAAATCAGAAATACTCTCATATATATAGGTGCTAGGGAGCCTTGGCAATTAATATTGCCCATTAATTCTGAAACGGTCCAATTAAATGTGAATAAAACGTCCGAAACGTTTTCTCAATTTAATTTTCGTAACTGCCTCAATTTAATTTCTGTAACCGAAAGGAGTTACACAATCAATTAATTTCTGTAACCGAAAGGAGTTACACAATCAATTAATTTCTGTAACCGAAAGGAGTTACACAATCAATTAATTTCTGTAACCGAAAGGAGTTACACAATTTAAAACCTGCAGAATTAATATTGTGACTGTTTCAATTTTGAATTTCAAATTAATTGAAATTTTAATTCAAAATTTCTCCAAAAAAATAAGTCCGAGACGAGACAATTCGCGCGCGTGTGGTGTATTCATATGATCTTCTCAGTAAAGACTTATACCAAGTCTAAACACTTAAGTTCATATATACTAGTACACACAAATATAAAAAGTCAATATGAGACAAATGAAGAGTTTGAAACTCTTCAACTTCCTCACAAGACTTTTATAATTTGCCATTTAGTCTTAGACCAATGTGGGACAAGCCCACATACAAATTATCTTATTTGAATATTAATTTCCCCACTTTATATATATAACATTTATCTATGGATTCCAACCTTTTAATTAGGTATCCATCCATATAATTACAACAATCCCCCACAAATCCATAGAAAAATAATCTACTAGGATTCCTGCAATGTGATTTCAGCAATGGGACCTTCCGGTTTGAACCACTGCCTAAGTTATCCAACTTATGCTACCACAGGGACAAATGGATCTAAGCCTTGAATTTGGACCTTGAGGTGGTAGCGTCCATTGGTAACAACACATTACTTGCTATGTGTTAATCTTTAGGTTTGACACTATAGGCCATGTGTCCCGATCCTGTATCATGAATGTTGTTTGAGGAATAACCCTATTTCCTCTAGTCGCGGCCAAACAACTACATTCACTTAGTTGAGCGTCTCAGGATGTACTGCTAGCATCCCGTCTTACCGACTTGACCTCATTCAGTGTTAATTCACTTACTAGATTAGCAGTAGTCAGCTCCTATCAGGTATATCAGGGGATAGACTCAGATACTAAGTATCAGTCTTAGTTAGGAGCAATTTTTATATACCCAGCAGTTTGTTTATACCACATTGAACCTTCCTTGTGGGATCTCCACTTGGTAGGTTGGGTTGCCACTGCTTGTATATTAGTTTAGGGTTCTCAGTCCCATCCCCAGCCTGGATTTCTGTACTAAAGACAAATCTAGTCCTTTAGTTAAAGGGTCAGCCACATTGTCTTTGGTACCAACAAAGTCAACGACTATGACCCTATCAGACACAAGTTCCCTTATAGACTTTAGTCTAACTTGGATGTGTCTCTTGGTCTTTTGATTATATTTTTGGCTTTTAATCTTTGCAATTGTGGTTTGAGAATCACAATGCACCACGACTGCTGGAAGAGGCAAGCTAACCATGGGTAATTGGATTAATAACCCATGTAGCCATTCAGCTTCAGTCCCTGTCGTGTCTAAAGCACATAATTCGGCCTCAAATGTAGACCGAGTCACCAAGGTTTGCTTGGTTGACTTCCAGGAGACAGCGCCCCCACCAAGGGTAAATACGTAACCCGTACACCCATTGCTTCCGCAGTTCTTGGCTATCCAGCTAGCGTCACTATACCCTTCAAGTACTGCAGGGAACCTGCCATATTGAAGAGATAGTGATACTGTGCCCTTCAGATACCTAAGTACCCGGTCAAGAGTTTCCCAATGGGTTCGATTTAGACAACTTGTATATCTTGCATTATTTATTATGATCAAAATTTATTATTATGCATTCCATTACATCATGCCACTCGAAGATAAATAATTATAGACAAGGGTGTGCAAATGCATTTCATTACATCATGTCACTCGAAGATAAACAATTATAGACAAGGGTGTGCAAATTATTAATACTTGCTAGAGTGGTGGAGTAAAAAGCGTTGGTTTCGTATATGTCGCATCTTGGTTTATAAATCAATGTCAATTACAACGTTGATTAATGTTATGAGCATGTTGAATATGCACAATCATATAAGTATCATGTTAGATGCACAATATTATGCGAGCATCATGAAGATACATATGAGCATTGTAAATATCAAGAGTGGAAATATTTATTTAGTTGACAGTAGGTCGACACACACAATTCTTCGTGATTGAAAATATTCTCTAACTTGAATTAGCAAAAGCAAAAACTAATACATATTGAGGTATACTATAAAAGCTCCAGAAGAGCAAATATAAATTGTTTGGATGAACAAATACTTTCTCTGAAAGAGGTTGTGTGCTCTTTATGGATTTGTTGAATTCAAAGACATCCGTCTTGAAGAGAATATTGACAAGTTCTATATGAAAAATATATATATGAGGGGAATATAAAATATACTTATACTAAATCCAATATTTCATGCCAGAAAAATACTAATGAATATGATCCCAGTTTTCTTATCGTAATGAATTATGCGACTACAAGCAATGTTGGATCATAAATTTAAGTTGAACCAGAAGTTCAATAATCGAAAATATTATGAAGTGGCATGATAAACTTGGTCATCCAGGGAAAACTCCAAATGCGCCACATCTTTTAAAGAACCATATGATTATTTACCTCATGAGTATGTGTGTGTTGATTGCTCACAAAGAAAGTAAATTGTAAGACCATCTACTGTAAAGATTGGTCGTGAGTCTCAAAACTTTTTATGATGATTTTATTGGGATGTATGTGGACTTGTAGATCCACTTTGTGGACCATTATGTAATTTCATGGTCCTGTTAAAGTTTTTTTAATGGTTTAAATATGCATATTGTTAACACGTATTGCTTTTGCTAAGATTCTTGCTCAAGTATAAGATTGGCGGCAACGTTGCAACTTGTGTCAGGCTGGAAGCCTAATAATTCTCAATTAAAATTTATGATTGTGCTATTTATGTTCTGATTTTTCCACCAAAATGAATATATATGGGTCTAAAAAGACTTGTTGGTTAGTTTTTATTTTCCGACTGTAATCATATATTTTGATCGCCTGGCGAGACTATAACCATATATTTTAAACCTCTGACGAGGCGATATGGTTAAATCAAAATATCATGATAAATTTTTTTTTAGGCAGTTTTCTCGCCATTAGGGGGAGAATTGATGTCATTGCATGTAGAACGGCGTGAACTTATTTTAACATGAGTACATAAATGTACATTACTTGTCTCAGCTTGGCCCACGCACGAATAGTACGAGCAAGAATTAAAAATTGCACCAACATGGTGTTGGGATTCTGTAAGATAAATAGCCATATGCACAGTGGAATTTAAAATTTATCAGGACCTCTTACGGAATCTTGCCAGGATACTTCTCTAGTTGTATACATATGAATATTAAATAAACGCAGTATAAACAAATCCACGTTATACATGTCTCCTTGCAAATCCTTCAATTGGCAGACGAAGTCAAGTTTCTCCCTCGGTTGGTCGATCCTATGCCCTGCAACAGCGCCCCACGTATTGCGCCTCTATGGGTGTAGATACATGAAATTTATATCCAATTAAATAATGACACTTATAAATAATTTATTAGTAATCAATTAATTTTCTATTTTTGAAATTTTATTATATTAAATTCCGAAATTATGATATTAGTTGAATTCTAATATTTATTTATTGGCCAATTATATTAAGCCATGTATCATTATTATACATTTAAAACCATATAATTAAGTGGCCAATCAAAAGGTGCCACATGTCAAAGTGATGTGTTTTGGCCAATCAAATGAAGTCTTTCATTCCAAGGAAGTAGGGGCCAATCAAATCATGACAAATCACCAAGCTGCTATGAAAGACTCTCTTCAAAATCTATATAAAGAGGTCTTGTGAATTCATTTGGGGAGACACAGACACACATATATACATATCTACATACAAATTCACAGATACGTATAGATATTCCCCTCAAGCTTTGAAGGTCTGCAAGCTCTTCAAATCCGTGACTCCATCCGCAAATCTTGGAGAAAGTTTCATCACACGATTCAAGAACAAGCCTAGTGCACTTGAATCCATACGTTCAACGAAGAGAAGAATCAGAGGATTCATACATAGAGATTTGTAACCACTTTTAAGTTTTAAATATATATATTATTTGTTACTTCTTATTTTATTGTCTATTTAAGCATTTTGCAGACTTTAAAATTTGCTATAAACAAATTTTTGGCACGCCCAGTGGGACATCTCTACCTCTCATCTCTTCTCTTCAAAAGATGGTTCGTCCTACAAAGTACCGAACTATGACTGATTTGATGAATGACCCAAGAACCATGCTCATTGAAAAGAAGGCGCATGATGATTCTCAAAGCGGTGGGTCTTCACCCCTTTCTCACTATTTGACTGGAGCGCCTGTTATGACAACAAACGCTACGACTATGGAAGAACAACTCATGGCTCTAACTAAGGCCATAGAAGGGCTCAACAAGCGTGCGCAAGAGCAAGATGCAAAGATTGAGAGACTTCTCAGCCAAGGACTCTTTGCCAAGACAAATCACTCGATGGGAAAACGACCTATGGATCCCGAAGAAGATGAGGTATCAACAAAACGATACTCAAAAGTGAACGAGGACCAACTCGAGGATTCTGAGGAGGACGACATTCGACTGAGAAGACTAAGGGTCTTCAAGTCTCACCCGACGGCATGATTCCTGTTGATCGACTGGAAGACTTTATCACTGGAACCATCAAGTGCAAATTGGAAGGAGGTTCAAAATCTTCACTTACTTACGTGAAGCCCTACACTCGTCGCATCGACACAATGAAGATGCCCACTGGATATCAACCGCCAAAGTTCCAACAATTCGATGGGAAAGGGAATCCAAAGCAACATGTCGCTCACTTCATAGAAACTTGTAACAATGCTGGAACTACTGGAGATCTACTCGTGAAACAATTTGTCCGCTCGCTTCAAGGGAATGCTTTTGCCTGGTACACCGACTTGGAGCCTAGAAGCATTGATAGTTGGGAACATCTTGAACAAGAATTCCTCAATCGATTTTATAGCAGAAGAAGAATCGTAAGCATGATCGAGCTCACAAGCACTCATCAATGGAAAGAAGAAAAGGTCATCTATTATATCAATCGATGGAGAAATCTAAGCTTAAACTGCAAGGATCGTTTGTGCGAAACTTCTGCCATAGAAATGTGCATCCAAGGGATGCACTGGGGCTTGCGTTATATTCTTCAAGGCATAAAGCCTAGGACATTCGAAGAGTTAGCTACGCGTGCGCACGACATGGAACTTAGTCTCGCTTCAAGGGGAGATCAAAACTTCTTACCCATTCAAGATTCAAAAAATCCCAAGGATAGGCAAAATATCAAGAGAGGTGGCAAACCTTTGTCTGCAAATGATAACAAAGAATCTATGACAATCAATGCCGCTCCAATGAAGTTGTCGTCCAACCCAAAGAAAAGAGAAGAAGCTAAGGGCAACTATTCTCAAGGAGGACTTCAGAAAAAGCTGACGTTGAAAGATATGCAAGCGAAGGAATACCCGTTCCTTGATTCTGATGTTGAAGCAATGCTCGAAGATTTACTTGAAGCTGAACTCATCGAACTACCTGAGATGAAGCGACCAGAAGAAGCTGGGCGAAACAATGATCCCAACTATTGCAAATATCATCGTCTAATTGGACATCCCATCGAAAAATGTTTTGTCTTGAAAGATAAAATTATGGAATTGGCTAGTCAAGGAAAGATCTTACTCGAAGAAGACAAGATGTCTGCCAATCAAACCACGACTGAGGTTTTGCCTGTGGCCTCTAGAGACTCTGTTAAGAAGTCTGCGATGGACCATCATTCATCATTTTATATAAAGTTTGGAAGTTTTGATCCAACCGAGTTCAAGGTGAACTCAAAGTCCATAGCATCTGATTCTGCCATTCAACAAACGCTCGTTTGTAGGGATGAAGTCATAGAGAAACAAGAAGAAATTGACCCTGACGATGGGGGCTGGACAGTTGTCACTCGTCGAAAGAAACGTTACTCATCTACAAAACAATCTGGCCAGCAATTTCTGCAGGATCTAGTTCTGAAAGAAAAGAATGGAAGAAAAATGAAAAGAAAACCAAATGTCATCCATGTTAGAACATCATCTCCAGTGAAACAAAGTTATTATCCTCCCATAACATTGTTAGATTTCGTCCCCAAATGGTTTCTTGATCGTGGTTCATTCCCCACTTCCTCAACATATAATGCAACTAGCAAGGAGGATGAGAGCGACATTGGAAACCCACGTATCTCATCAAAAGAAGATCCAAAAGATGAGAAAGTTGAAGACATAGTGAGAAGCTACATAGCATCTATTCCTTTCACTGACGAAGATCTACTTTTGGGTTCTAAACCACACAATCGTCCTTTGTTCGTAGCTGGTTATGTACGTGAAAGGAAGCTTAATCGCATGATGTTGGATGGAGGGTCAGCAGTCAATATTTTACCTTTACATGTGGTGAAACAACTTGGCATTGCCATGGACGAACTCACGCATCGTCGTTTAATGATTCAAGGATTCAATCAAGGAGGACAAAGAGTTGTTGGGGTGATAAGACTTGATTTGTTAATCAACGACATGTCTTCAAGTGCGCTTTTTCACGTGATTGATGCAAAGACAACTTACAATATGTTGTTAGGACGACCTTGGCTTCACGAGAATGGAGTGATACCATCTACGCTGCATCAATGTTTCAAATATTGTCGCCAAGGAGTTGTGAAGAAAGTAATGGCTGATGATAAACCTTTCACCGAGGCAGAATCATATTTTGCTGATGCCAAGTTTTACTTCAACCGTGAAAACATGAACAAGGTGAAGAATAGTGACACTTCAAATCCTCTTGGTAGTATACCCCATCTGGAGAATGCAGAAGAAATGGAGAAAATTCCACCACAGGAAGGCATGGTCGAAAGACAAAGTGACTCTACCAAGGATACACAAGGACAAGAGATTCAACCTCTTGAAAAAAATAATGGAAGTCAAGTTAATTCTACTAAAGCTTAGCGACGACCCAAAATGATGTTATGTTATGTACCAAAATCAAGAAGAAAAGAATGACAACCGCCTTTGGTTAAGTGTGAAGCTTTGAACGATTGTACACTTCCCATCACAAAAGTTGATCTACTGAGATCAACTCAACCTCCATTAGAAGGGTTCGTTCGCCCAATCGAGGGGAATGAAATAGAGCATGTCACGCTTCCTACCAAACAATCACAGGGAGCTTTTGGTCCCAACGCCTACAAGCTCATGGTTAAAGCTGGATACGACCCTACTGGAGTTGGAGCTCTTGGCAAACTTACATCGGAAACTAATATTGAGGAAGAGCATGGTCTTAATGATACTCAAAGGATGTTGAAACGCATGGGACATGTTGTGCCTAATTCATTGACTGGACTTGGATATGTTCTGCCTACGCCTGTTCGTATCCCGATAAAGAGAGCAAGTAACCATCATATCAGTTTTGGTGATGAAGCATACTCTACGACTCTTGAGCCAGTTGTGATTAATCAATTTAAAACGTCGAAACGTAAAGGCTTGGTATTCAATAGATTGAGGACTGACTCCAACAGTAGAAGCTCAGTATTCAATAGACTGGAGAATGACTCCAACAATAGAAGCTCAGTATTTAATAGATTGGGGAATAACTCCAACGGTAGAAGCTCGATATTCAGCAGATTGGGACCAAAGCAGCGAGAGCAAACTGCAAGGCGTTGGAGGAAAAGGAAAACATCTACCAAAGATATGAGCCTCAAAAAGCTTCACAGCATCATACCCTCTCAAATGAAAAGATGTGAAGACGTGGTTATCTCGTATGATGGTACGATGAAAGCTAAGTGGCAAACCATCATATACACACGATCCAATCATAATGAGGAAGATAGAGAAAGCGTAGGCTCTTCATATCATGCATCTTTTGGTGATGAAGGACTACTCAAAGAGTATGATGGAACATGCTCTTCACATCATGTCACTATTGGCAGTGATGAACTTGTTGAAGAAGATGCCGACGATGCTCCTCCTGAGATGGATGAAGGAGTAAAAACTACTGTTGACAACCTAAAAGAGGTTAATCTTGGTGATGACGACAGTCCGCGACCAACTTTCATAAGTGCCTCACTAACTCAAGAGGAAGAGTTGGCCTATGTAAGTCTCCTACAAGAATACAAAGATGTTTTTGCTTGGACATACAAGGAAATGCCTGGTTTAGACCCAAAAATTGCAGTACATCACCTATATGTGAAACAAGGGGTTCGACCCGTCAAACAAGCACAACGTCGGTATCGTCCTGAATTGATTCCCCTGCTTGAGGCAGAAGTAAACAAGTTGATTGAAGCGGGCTTCATCAGAGAAGTAAAGTATCCTACTTGGGTTTCAAGCATTGTCCCCGTACGAAAGAAAAATGGGCAAATACGTGTTTGCGTGGATTTCAGAGATCTCAACGACGCATGTCCTAAAGATGACTTTCCGCTGCCTATCGCGGAGTTAATGATTGATGCAACGACTGGTCACGAAGCTTTATCGTTCATGGATGGCTCTTCTGGTTACAACCAAATTCGCATGTCTCCAAAAGATGAAGAACTCACGGCATTTCGAACGCCGAAGGGAATTTACTGCTACAAGGTGATGCCTTTTGGTTTAAAGAATGCAGGTGCCACCTATCAACGAGCTATGCAGAAAATATTCGATGATATGCTGCATAAAAATGTAGAATGTTATGTAGATGACTTGGTGGTGAAATCAAAGAAGCGAATTGATCACTTGCATGATTTGAAGAAGGTTTTCGATCGTCTGCGTATATATCAACTCAAGATGAATCCTCTAAAATGTGCTTTTGGTGTTAGCTCCGGAAAATTTCTTGGGTTCGTCGTACGAAATCGCGGAATCGAGGTGGACAGATAAAAAATTGATGCGATACGCAAGATGCCTGATCCTAAGAATATTCATGAACTCAAGAGTCTGCAAGGAAAGTTAGCATACATCCGGCGATTCATCTCAAATTTAGCAGGTCGATGCCATCCATTCTGCAAATTGATGAAGAAAGATGTTCCATTTAACTGGGATGAGTCGTGCAAAAATGCTTTCGAAAGCATTAAGGCGTATCTCATGAGGCCTCCTGTCTTGTCTGCTCTTATTCCTGGAAAGCCGCTGATTCTTTACATTGCTGCACAAGAACGTTCAGTTGGGGCATTACTTGCTCAAGAAAATGACAGTGGGAAGGAGAATGCACTATACTATTTAAGCAGAACGATGACATCAAATGAGCTTAACTATTCCCCGATCGAAAAGTTATGTCTAGCTCTTATATTTTCAATCCAGAAATTGAAGCATTATTTTCAAGCTCACACTGTTCGTCTTATCTCTAAGGCAAATCCCGTCAAATATGTGATGTCAAAACCTGTTCTCTCCGACCGTCTCGCAAGATGGTATCTGCAAATTCAACAATTTGAAGTCGTGTACATTCCACAAAAGGCAGTAAAGGGGCAAATTTTGGCTGATTTTCTTGCCGATCATCCAATACCCGCTGAATGGGAGTTATTTGATGACTTGCCAGATGAAGACGTAATGGTGGTTGAAATCCTACCCCCATGGAAGATGTATTTTGATGGCGCTGCACATAAAGAAGGGGCAGGAGCTGGGGTGGTGTTCGTCTCTCCTGAGGGCGATGTTATGCCTTTCTCATTCACTTTGACATATTGTTGCTCCAACAACGTGGCTGAATACCAAGCATTGATACTTGGGCTCGAGATGGCGGTGGACATGAAGCATGTGGAACTTAAAGTTTATGGAGATTCACAACTCATAGTCAATCAACTTTTAGGACTTTACGAAGTAAAGAAACCTGATATGTTGCCATACTTCAATTATGCTAAAGGGCTCATCGACCGACTCCAAGATTTGACCATCGGACATATACCAAGGAAGGAAAATAGACAAGCTGATGCCTTAGCCAAACTCGCCTCTGCATTAATCTTGTCTGATCAAAACGCACAAATTCCAATATGTCAAAAATGGGTGGTGCCGTCTTTGTTCGACAATGAATATGATGGAAGTGTGGAGAACAATGCGGTCTCGGTTTTCGAAGTTGATCAAGAAGATTGGAGATATGCTCTCATCGACTATCTCAAACATGGAAAGTTGCCCGACGATTTTAAACGAAGAGTGGATATTCACCGTAGGGCACCGCGCTTCATTTACTACAAAGAAACTTTGTACCGTCGATCTTTTGATGGAGTATTTCTTC
This sequence comes from Penstemon barbatus, assembly GCA_003313485.2. Taxonomy (NCBI): domain Eukaryota; kingdom Viridiplantae; phylum Streptophyta; class Magnoliopsida; order Lamiales; family Plantaginaceae; genus Penstemon; species Penstemon barbatus. The sequence goes on along the minus strand of CM064877.1, from coordinate 50,282,275 downwards.
GTTGCTTAGGAGATGAAGAGGCACAAACTGCAATTTTAGAAGCACATGCTGGAGTTTGTGGGGCCCATCAATCAGGGCCAAAGTTGCACTTTAAGATTAAAAGGATGGGATATTACTGGCCGACTATGGTTAAAGACTGCATGGATTATGCTAGAAAGTGTCAAGCTTGTCAATACCATGCCAATTTCATTCATCAACCGCCCGAGCCGCTGCACCCGACTGTCTCGTCTTGGCCGTTTGATTCATGGGGGCTAGATGCAGTTGGACCTTTGAAAAAGTCATCTGGTCAACACATGTACATTTTGGCCGCAACAGACTATTTTTCGAAATGGGCTGAAGCTATACCCCTTCAACAAGTAAACCAAAAAAGTGTGGCGGATTTTATCCAAAAGCATCTCATATATCGCTATGGGATCCCGAGATGCATCATTACCGATAATGGAAAACCCTTCTGCAATAGCGTGGTGAGCAATCTTTGCCAAAGATTTGGCTTCAAGCAATACAATTCATCCATGTATAACCCTGCTGCTAATGGCCTCGCTGAAGCTTTCAATAAAACTTTATGCAATCTGTTAAAGAAAGTAGTAGCGAAGTCCAAAAAAGACTGGCATGAGAGAATTGGAGAAGCTCTATGGGCATACCGAACAACTTACCGAACACCAACTCAAGCAACTCCATATGCACTGGTATACGGTGTAGAAGTTGTTCTGCCTCTTGAACAACAAATTCTGTCTTTAAGAATTGCTATCCAAGAGGGTTTTACAAGTGAAGAAAATGTAAGTCTACGTCTTGAAGAACTCGAGGCACTTGATGAGAAAAGGTTGGAAGCCCAACAACGACTTGAATGCTACCAAGCTCGCATTACTCGAGCTTTCAACAAAAGGGTGCGACCCCGGTCCTTCCAAATTGGAGACTTAGTGCTTGCTGTTAGAAGACCAATTAATATGAAACGTCGTATGGGCGATAAATTCAAATCAAAATGGGATGACCCTTATGTCGTCAAAGAAGTTTATACAAGTGGTGCATATAAGTTGGTTGCTGAAGATGGCCTTCATATCGGACCTATCAACGGAAAATTTCTAAAGCAATACTACGCCTAAGTCTACAAGAAGACAATGCTCCATGACGCACGAGCCTAAACTGCATGTTACTCCTGACCCGCACGAGTATAAACTGTGAAAGGTACCCACCTATGGTAGTGTAAGTGGTTAAACTGCTAACTTACTCCACCAATAGTAATTCATGTGGCTAAAATGTTAACTTACTCCACTAATGGCATTTATGTGGTTAAATTTTAAATCCCCACCTAGTCCGAGGTGGTTAAGAAACGGATACTCCTGGCCTGCATGAGTATAAACTGTGAACGGCCCCCCTACCTTCTTAATCAAAGTTGTTTTGAACTACGTTATGACTTGATTCTCTTTATGAGATACGTAGGCAGCTTGGAAGCTAATTCTGAGTTCAGTCACGTAAAAAAAAAAAGTTTGATTATCGAAGAAAGCCACTAGGAGCACTAGCTCTCACGAAACAAAGTCTTCCAGATTTGTTTTGCAGTTACATCGAATCTCTTTATTTAATACTTAGATTAAATTCTTAAGTGTTAAATTAAAAATGCAAGTTGGATTTGATCAAGTGCAACCATGGAAAATGAATTTCAATAAAGAATGAAATGAAATGAAGACGGAAAAAGAAAAGAAATCAACTTTATTCATCTTCATATCTAAGAGTCCAATACAAAAGAAAAGAAAGGTGCAAGTTCCTACTTAGCAACAAAGAAAATGAAACAACTAAATCTAAATCAAGGGAAAAGCTTGAAATTCTTCAAATCTTGAAGGTTGGTTTCTAGCTCCTTCTTCAGGTTCGTTTGACGCACAAGATCATCCTCAGATAAGGGAGGATTGCTTTCAAGAATCGAAACCTCATTTTCTATTTTAGAGATGGCAGATTGGGTATCAAGCAGTTGTTTCTCGTCTTCTTGGAGCGACAAGCCTATCTCTTCCTTTTGGTTCGCTATCTCTTCAAGTTGTTTCTTCAAGTTATCTTCTTTCTCCCCCAACTCAGTAAGCTTCACTTCAAGATCTCGAGCATGAATGGCGTGTTGATTCTCTCGCACTCGCATATCTTGGAGACGTTGATTAGCACCAGAAATTTGTTGGTCAAACAACTCCTTCTTCATTTTTTGGGACAATAACTGAGTCTCCTCGACGTATTGATTAGCATTCCCAAGAAAATCATTCACCCTCTCATGTAAACTCGTCACGTCAATGCCTCCATGTTGACTTATGGCTTGGAGGATGCCATTCACTTCTTCTTTGATAAAATGTAACCCATCAAATGATGTAGTCGAAAGTTGCTGAAAGAGGTCATCCCTCATCATTTCGACCATTTTGCGTTTCCTACGTGCCACTACTTCATCGCATCGAAATGTAGAAATCGAAGATGGTGATGTCCGAACTGGTGGCTCAAAAGCTATTACCACATTTTCCGTCCTTGAAGAAGTCAAGTCTGCTTGTTGAACTCCATGTTTGCTAAAGGATGGCAAATGCAAAGGAATTTTAGAACTTGTTGCTTTCCCTTTATGTAAGGCCAAAACTTGAGTAAGTGGGAGACGATCATAATCGTCGTCGATTTCCTTAGTCATTGAAGAACTTGAGTGAGTACTATCATTTGGCGCCTCAACATCTTTGCCCTTTGAGGACACTTCTTGGTTCCTTGGATTTTCGATATCAGCAAGCTACATAAATTAAAAGGAAATAGTTAGACGAATTTAAAATTGACATGTGTAGAAAAAAAAATGGAATTTTAATGCATGAATCAAATTGTTACGCGTCGAGCTATATCTTCAAAGTTCATGTCTGAACTCGGACAATCCTCAAAAAATGTGTCAAAATCAAAGCTAATGGAATCTAAATAAAAAACCTGGATCTTTTTGCTACGTTTCCAATGATGATCACGATGCGAGTCACTTTCGGAAGTCGAAGATTCAACCACATTTCTTTTAATTTTCCTCGCTTGAACCTCAGGTTTCGAAGTACCATTAGGTACTAAGTTAGAAGCAGAAGTGTGTTCCTTTTGCACGCCATTGCTAGAGGAGTCAATGGCTTTCTTCTTTGATTCTTTCGAAGAATCGCATGCACCGTTAGAAAGTTTCAAAACAACCTTAGGGGAATCTTTGAAAGGATTGCGGTAATTACTCGACCACCATTGAAAATACTCATGCGTGGACAATTGCTCAATTGAACGAGGGAAAGATAGTTTGGCTCCAGTGTAGACGCGAGTCGAGAACTCCCAAAGTTGCATGGCCGCTTCCAAAGTTTGAGGATCCCCCTCCGTTCTCAATCCTTGTGGAAGATCCTGACAAAATCCGAATTGTCTCCCAAATCTGGTTGGATTATAGGACTCTACTACATAGTGCTTGTCGAGTCGCAAGACGAGGTAGCACGATCGAAGACTGATGAATAGGTCCCTATCGACCTCAGAAAAATTTCAATTATCGAAGAAAATCTGCATTTTTTCTTTGCACATCGGGAAAGGCGCCATGCGACTCGGTTCGATCGATTCAAAGATATCTTGAGCCTCCACTGCACTATATTTTCGCGCCATTTTCTCCCCTGCGAACTTAACCATCTTCGCTCTCATGGAATTAGCCTTTCGCGCAGTCTCAGTGTTGTCAAAATGTGTCTTAAGATAGCTACCAAGCCAGCCGTATACGTAGTGGATCGGAAAAATGGCGTCGCATTCTTTCAAATTAGTAGATGAAGTCAGTCCTCTTAACCCTCAATATATGCTCGCCAATACAGGAATGGCTAAGCAAAACTTTTCTCGAGAAGCCATCATGCTTGCAACCTTGAAGACACTGGGTCGTATGTGATTAACATTTTTACTTGGAACAAGAAACCTGCATATCCAACACACCAATAAAGCAGCTGTGTAAGTCTCTTCTCTATCAAGATCAGCAATCCCGAGAATATCGAAAGGGACGTTTTCTTCTGTAGACCGGTCACGAGTCGAAGAAGCGGGAATCTCCCCAGAAGGATTATATGAAAGTCGAGGCTTTGTCCCTCCTTTCCTACATGATCGTGGGTATGGTTCTCGATATCTGACAGAACCTTTGAACCAGAACTACACCCAATCAAGAACGTTTAACCCGTCAGAGTTGCCGCCTCCTAAATGATGATATGCCGAAAACAAGTGTCGACAACTAGAAGGGAGGAATGATTTGCCCTCTTCATCAACTTCAAGAAGCTCCTTCGCTAATGTAATCACCTCGTCATAGAATAGACCGCGAAGGGGAAGTCCACCGAGTATATGCAAATCCCATAGAGAAATGGAAAGTTCCCCAACTGCCGTGTGGAGCGAATTGGTGGATGGACTCCACAGGTCGCAGAAGGTGCGGATGATGCTTTCTTCGACGTCGTAAGTAAACAAAGAAGCCCAAACTGCGTCATGTATCCCAGCTCGATGGAGATTCTTGTTCCTCTTTGCAAGACATTTTCAACCCACTCCCAGTAACCTGAAACATGAGAAAATTCACCGAGTGACGGTGCCGAAGAGTACCATGAAGACCTCCATGAAGTTGATGAACGAATAGGGTGCGGGTAACTGGACGGTGGACCCCTATTAAGTGCATTAGGCTGCAAAATACACACTTTCTGATGCTTAAGTGTGGCCGAAGACGATACACTAACATCCTTTAAAACCTCCAATGAAACTTTTGATGAGTGTGGCTCCTTAGACAGGGTGTATTCTGAGGCGAATTTACCAATTGCTGGTTGATACACAGTTAAAGTAGTTCCTTTTGTTTTATCTGCTTAATCCTTCTTGATCATGTAGAGGCTCGGATATGGAACTTTGCAGTCGATAAACTCCATTGGTGTCGCGATGCTATATCTGCAACAAAAAATAAATTTCGATTAAAAAAAAAAAAGGGGGCATGATGCGAAATTGAGGATGTAGGACTAGATATAATTTTGATCTATATTTTAACTTATGCTAAAGATGTATACGGATCATGCTACTATTCCCTAAGGGCAGGGTACAAGTTCTCAAGCCTATGGTACAAGCTCAGCAGCCTTTAATAAATTCAGGTTCATTATGAATAAAGAAATAAGCTATATGTGACTTGAGATAAATTGGTCAACAGTGAAGGAAAATAGATCGGCATAACTGTCCCACCATGAAAAGGTTGGTTAGTTCAATTAGTTGCTGCTTTCATACTGATTATTGTGTATAGAGCTAATTAATTACTGACCCATTCTAAAGAAAAGAATTTAACAGAGGTGGAGAAAGAAAAGGGGAAGAAACCTTTACGAGACTGGGTTATTTTATGCACGCGATCGGATTTCTCAAATTTTCTGAGTATTATTGCTGATGAAGAAATGGGTTTCGAAGTGCACTTTTATAGATGATACTTGGAGATTGTAACGAGCAAGAAAGAAAATCTTGGGAATTTTAGATTTTCGAGTTTTGGAATGAGTTGATTCAAAGTTTAATTTGTTTCCTAAAGAATTAGATTGTTGCAATATGATTATCATTCTTGCAATGGAAAGTTTTATTTGGAATTCATTCAATTGAAAAAAAAAAAAAAGGAAAGAGAAGAAGAAAGAATGTTCTGTTCGTAATCTCACAAGGAAGAAGAAGATGAGATATTATCGCCTACATTTGGTCTACATCGACCATGCATATAATGGGCCAAATTAAGTGGGCTTAAGTAATGGGTATTTAATTAAAATATGTACCCACTTAAAGTCCACTTCAATTAAATTCATATTCACGGTTGTTCAAAATTCTTTTACCGTGACGCAATATTTTTCAAGTGCATTTTTATGACAAAGTCGTGACTTACTCACTTCAAAGCATGCTTCGAAAGCGTTATCCGTGAATAAGTCTCGAAGGGGCATTTGTAGATACATGAAATTTATGTCCAATTAAATAATGACACTTATAAATAATTTATTAGTAATCAATTAATTTTCTATTTTTGGAATTTTATTATATTAAATTCCGAAATTATGATATTAGTTGAATTCTAATATTTATTTATTGACCAATTATATTAAGCCATGTGTCATTATTATACATTTAAAACCATATAATTAAGTGGCCAATCAAAAGGTGCCACATGTCAAAGTGAGGTGTTTTGACCAATCAAATGAAGTCTTTCATTCCAAGGAAGTAGGGGCCAATCAAATCATGACACATCACCAAGCTGCTATGAAAGACTCTCTTCAAAATCTATATAAAGAGGTCTTGTGAATTCATTTGGGGAGACACAGACACACATATATACATATCTACATACAAATTCACAGATACGTATAGATATTCCCCTCAAACTTTGAAGGTCTGCAAGCTCTTCAAATCCGTGACTCTATCCGCAATCTTGGAGAAAGTTGCATCACACGATTCAAGAACAAGCCTAGTGCACTTGAATCCATACGTTCAACGAAGAGAAGAATCAGAGGATTCATACATAGAGATTTGTAACCACTTTTAAGTTTTAAATATATATATTATTTGTTACTTCTTATTTTATTGTCTATTTAAGCATTTTGCAGACTTTAAAATTTGCTGTAAACAATGGGTTGATACACCACAATTACACGAAATATAATATACCCCGATCGGCTAGAACACATGATATATTAAGATCTGGGTTTAGGAAACGAGCTTGGAACAAAAGACAAAAAGTCGAACTCCTCCAAAAGAGAGAGAGAGTTCGGCCGATCACAAGAGTGGGAGAGGGGAAGAGTTTTTGCTTGATTTGGAATTTTGGTTCTTGTTAGTTGTATGTGAGATATGACATCAAATCTCCTATTTATAGATATCTCATTAACCTAATCCTTCTAGGACTAGGATTCCAAGTCTCCTACATGGGTCATGACCCTTTTAATTAGAATACTAAATCTTCCAATTAATTCATGGCCCAGTTAATTAATTTAATCAGGCTTTATTTAATTTCCCAATTAAATAGTCCAATTAATTAACTACTCTCCCAATTAATTAAATTAGACTCCAAGTCTATTTAATTAAATCTTTCTATAATTAATTAAATCCAACTTAATTAATTAACGTACAAATTAAATTCCAATTTAATTTATAATCTTGATCCAATTCCAATCGGATCAATCCTGTTCCAATTTGGGTCGACCCAGTCGATTTATCAGACCCAGTCGACCCAATTGACCCAGTCAATTCGGTCGACCCAGTTGTTTCCCTTTCCTTCGCTTTCGCTTCATGTGTATTGTGTATGCCCCTATAGGTTCACCACTTAATTTGCCGTGGGTTATACTTAAATATTTAATTTAATTATTCAAGTATTAAATATTTTAAATCAGTCGAACACTCTGTCGACTGAACATTCGAAAATTAGCATCCCTGCCAGTTTAGGAATTCTCCCACACTCCACGGTCGATGTCTGGCCACAAGCCCATGGAGCCCAATCAATGGTGAATTAATTCAGTGAACCTTTTAATCATTTACAATTACCATATACGCCATAATCTCTCCATCGAACAATCTCCCAGTCGAGACTCAAGGGTATGGTCTTTCATCGGTTCCCCTTATCTTTTGTCTTGACCTTATGTATTCTGGTCTCGAAATAATTCTCTTTGACTTAATATTTATGAGCTACTTACATAAAGCCGTCAGATACCTTGGCCAAGGATTTTACCAGAATTAATTTCTCACAGAAATCCATAGGAGAATTTCTCAACCTATCAAGTCGGGTCAATGGATCTTTTGTTGATGATATGAACCTGCATACGAGTTCCTCTATACCCAACATGAGTCCACAGAGACTTTCTGGTAATCTTCAGTCAGTCGGAACTCACATTAAAGCATAGACGTTCTCGCACCAGATAAACCCTATCACCTCAAGTAATTAGGGATCGTTCCTCGTATGCTATTGTAAATTGGGATAACTTCAACCCCGATACGCGACTACTGCTTCCATGATGAGTTATTTCCTTATTGGGGTATTCAGTGCACTTGCCATCCCAGCAAGCCACCCACTTATGTGTATCGACTATCCCAGTCACGCTCGTGGACCTCAGCATTCTCGAGTTCATCGGAGTATACACAACAATGAGAGTCTAACCGAATCCAACGATGTCCTATCTCGATTGGATTCTACGACTCTTGAATATGTTCTAGATCGCGGTCTTGGAGATCAGTCCACGGGTTGTCCCCATGTGATCTAAGGACTTCTATCCTTATGCGTATATAATTATTACATAAGATAAAGATGACCATATAATAAAGTGCTTTTATTAATCAAAATTGAATAGTTCCTTATTTACAACAATAAATGCTAGCCATACAGCTGGCTTGCAAGACACTATTTCTATCACATGGATTGAAGTCCTTGAAGGATAATATGCTAGCATACTATAAACACACTTGAAGTGTGGAATTACTATTGGTGCAATAGAGAATTTCTGAAAGAAATTGATTCTTAAAGTATTTGTCCATTCTGAGGAGGAATCTGTTTCAAAATAAAGCGCTATAGAAAAATGACTGATCAGTCTAAATCACGAGATGCCCATGAAGAGGCACATGAAACAGAAATAAAACATATGAATAAATCAAGAAAGCTGGGATAGAAAGCAAAGTAATTATGAATAATAATTTTGCTTATTTGGTCGAACTAAATAAAAGTTATAAATCAGGATCTTGAACCGTGAACGGTTAATTTAATGTGGACATAAATAAATAAATAAGTAATTTGGCCTTATAGAAACATGTGATTCAAGACTGCTATTAAATTGTAAAGTATTTGGACTAGTTGTCACGTCAAAAGACGTGAAATTTATATGTCACAAACGTATAATTTTATGAAAACATGATGAAAATGTGAGATATAAGACACAACTTCTTGTACAAATTCTCACAGAGACCAATAACTACGATGAAACATATTTCCCCGTTGTTGTATTTAATTGTTTTGCAGTACCTGAAGGACTTGAAATGTATTTATGGATGTAATTACCGGATATTAGATAGATCATTGGGCAGTGATATATATGTTAAAATTCCTGAAGGAATTAAATGGTCCCATGCTTATCCTTTATTAAACAAATACGACCCTTATACGAGTTAGGGTGATCTGGTCTGATGTGGTATAACCAGCTAAATGAATAACTCAGAAAAGAAGGATTCATTAAATGATTTTGAAATGAGTTTTCTATTATTGCGGTATGTGTGGATGATTAAAATTTTATGAGGACTCCTGTAGAGCCCACAAATACCGCAAGTTACTTAATGAAATAACTTCAGATAAAATTTTGATAAATGTTTATTCGTTGAGCAAATATCATGGTTGATTGTTGTTAGATACATGAATATCACTTTCGTCTCGGGAAGAGGACAATGAGGAATTGTTAGGTCCTGAAGTACCTTATCTAAATGCAATCATAACTTTAATGTATTCTACAAATTGTATGATGTCAGATATTGCATTTTTAACTTACTGAAAGATATAACTCTGCATCTACATTCAGATATTGAAATGAAATCAAACATGTATTAGGCTATCTTTGTGGAACAACCGACATGTGCTTGTTTTAATCAGAGGTTCCAGTCCACATATGGTGTGTTATGCAAATGTTGGATACATTTCTGATCCACACACATTTATATTTATATCTCAAAGTGGGTAGGTATTTACTTATAGTGGTGTTGCGATATATCTGTGCATCAAATCTTAGCAACCACATCTTCCAACTACTCTGAAATTTTAGAATTGTTCGAAGCAAGCTGTGAATGTTTATGATTAAGGTCTACGATTCAGCATTTCCATGTAACATGTCGCTTGTATTGCTCAAATCAAGAATAGGTATCTAAAAGGAGACTGAACGAAATACATATTATCAATATTTTTCTTCACCAACGAGCTTCAGAAAAAATGGTAATATTGATGTTCAATAAATTCAGCCAAGCAATAATTTTGCTGATTCGTTCACTAAAGCACATGGATCAAAATTTCATTTCGAGTGTATGTTTCGGTCAGTCAAATATTGAAAACTAATTTTCGAGACTTTTCGAAAATATTTCGGAAACACTAAGGAAAAATTGTAATAAAAGTTACTAATTTTAGAAAAATAATAGAGTTTAAGGCAAACAAATAGTTTCGGAATTACATCTTATTTTTGTTTCGTTTAATTCAAAAACGAAAACTTTTCGATGTTTTCGCAGGAAAAGATGGAAATTTTGATCCATGCTAAAGCATAATATTGGAATGCATCAACTTGTGGACTTTACGCCCGCATCAGGGGGAGAGTGTCATTAATAATCCACACACTGTACTCTTTTTCCTTCGTCCAAGTTTTGTCCCAATGAGTTTTCTTGGCAAGGTTTTAACGAGGCAGTGTTTCACACTTATCAGCCCCATATGAATATGTACTCTTTTTTTCTTGTTCAGGTTTTTCCCACCGGGTTTTTCTGAAAAGGTTTTAAACAAGGCATATATCATAATTGATGGACATCTAGGGGGTAGTGTTATAAATATTACTAAATAGTGGATGCCTATATGAAGAGTCATGTATCTCATACATTGGAATCAATTCATTTGAAATGTCTCCTAACTTGAATGAATATTATAATTAGTGATCTTTGGTTGTATTTCTTTGAACTATAAATAGATACTATTGTATTGTATTTTGTACACACAACAAGAATGGAATAAAATGATATACTCTCCCAATTTCTATTGTTTTTAGTTCTTACTTTGTTTACTTTAGTTGATCATTTTAGATTAGTTTTATAAGAATTCTCGAAAATAACAAATAATTTTTGGGACAGAGAGAATATTTAATAAACAACCTAAATTCATAAAAAGCTATACAAATTCAAATTTATTGATGTGAAATAACTCGAGGTGATTTCTAATAAGTCTCTCGATTAATAAAACACGACTTTTGAATTTTTTAAACTCAATGGCTAATTTCAAATTAATTATTTTTATCAAACATTTAATAAATTTGAATATTTTTTTTTATTCCTTTCGAGACGCGTCAGGCATATAAAGTGGAAACCTCTTCCAACAAGGGTTTGAACCTGAGTCCGCTACTTTGTAGTGACTAGTCCATTTCACTAGACCAATCACCTGTCTGGTGTAAATTTGATTATTATTTCAAAATTACTTTATTAATCAATCAAATTATACCCACTTGATAGTAAAAGACGTACTAACCAATCAAACACTTTCTATTCCAAGATATTGATAAATGATATCCAACAAAAAAAGTGTGTTGTGTATCTCAATGATCGAGTTTTTTGCTTCAAAATGTTAAAATATTTACATTGTTACCTATGTTTTGCTCGTATTAAATTTTATTAAATCAAGATTACTAAAACTTTCGGGACGAAGATCAAATTGAATATCATGAATATTCAAACTATTCTAAATAATACATTGAACTTTGGAAATTTATTAAGATTGTAATAATTTTGTAGTGAATGTTCAATAGTTTTATTAGATATTATTTCCACCTCGGGTTTAAAAAATTCAAAGACCATCTTCTATGAATCGAGAGATTTATTAGAAATTAATAAAAGCTATTTCAAATCTATGTGTTAACCTTCCTTCAAAAAAAATCTGTGTGTTAACTTTTTCATGAATCTAGACGATTTATCATATACTAATTTTGTTTAAAACCTTTACTTCTTTTTGCATTTTACCCCCTAATCTTGATACACTTCCTTTTTTTGTCCCCTAATATTTTGAAAAGTTATACTTCCTCCATCTCATTTTTCTGTATCTATTGGTACAGTTGACCAATCAGCTTGACTAAATTTATAAAAATTATTATAACTAATTTAATTAATATAATTCACTAATAAGTTGATAATATGAGATTGAATATTAATATTTAAAAGATTTAATATACCACAAACGTGAGTAGTTTAACACCATATGTCACTTAAAAGATAGAAAAGTTTGACTGTATACTGTAGCCAATGGAGTAAAAATTACGGAACGTCATGACATAATATTTTGCCGTCGTCGACGACTTCTGGAGTAATCTGCAACAAGTAACAAATGTGAGGCATACAATGGGAACTTCTGAAAGGATAGGGTTTAAGTGCAAAACGGTGGAGAAGATGGGGTAAAATGGGATTTTCCTTTAAGAGTATTTTTTTTAGTTTCCCGAGGGTTTAATCCCTTTCGAGGTGCGTCGGGCAACATGGATTCGAACGTGAGTTCGCTATTTTGTAGTGACAAGTCCGTTCCACTAGACCAATTTGGTTCTTTTAAGAGTATTTAATCCTCAATATCATAATTATTTTCGAAATCTCCAACACAAAAATCATGATTTTCCAAGAGCTGCAAATGTAGCTTCTTGAAAAAACAAAAAGGAAAAGAAAGAAAAATTGCCCGAGTAGAGCATATCTAACTTGTCCACATTACAATTACCATATCACATTCATCAAAAGTTTTAAAGAATTCACATTTAACAGTAACAGTCGAAACGATCATTACAATACAACGCGTTTCATCAACAAACACAATGTACACATTATTAACACGAAAAACGAAGCTTCTACAACTTCAGATTAAGATCAACAGTTTCAATTTCTTCATCACTGCCATTGCTTGGATTTGTGCTAGTTTGATCATTTTTCATCTCAACTGGGAAGAAGCTTAAAAGCTGCTGTTGTTCTGGTTGTTCCATTGATCCCAGTTGATTAGTTTCGCTTCGAGCATTTTCCTATCAATATAATAGAGGTCGAATAAAATTAAAATCATCACATTTTAACAACCAAACAGAATTTAAAACAAATTAAATAAATTTAACACCTGACTAGGCATGCATTTAGAGTCGTATAGTGGTTCTCGTTCTTGGTGCTTTTGCTTTGAGTCCAACGAGGGAGGAGCTAATGTTAAAAAATCTCGATTTAGCGAACCATCAACATTGCTTATGCCACTAGAGCTCGAAGAACCATCTCTTGAAAAGGAAAGAAAGAAATGCAATCAGCTTTATTGAGAGTTAAATTTAAAGACATACACAATAGTAAAATGCAAAAATCCCACCTATGCTTCGCTTAATTTGCAAAAGAAAAACTTTTGTTAAACCCCTTGTGCTGATTTTATTAGCAAAAGGAACCCTCCCAAGCCTAAATGACAATTATACACCGAACAAAAGATGCAAAAACAGCCCTATTCATTTAAAAATTGACAATAACCCCCCTGTTAGATTTGAAAATTGGCAATAACCCCTTGTTCACTTAAGAAATTGACAATAACCTCCCTAGGTATTATGAAGGAATTTCAAATGGGATTTTTGCTAATAAATAAAAGAACACATGGGGGGTTTTTGCTGATAAAAATAACATATGGGTATTTTTGCATTTAGCTCCATAGATAACAAATTTACAAGTGAATAGTGAATGAACCTGATGTATGTTTTCTTTGTTAGTTCTACTTGAGCTGTGTTTCCATTACTACACGAACCAGAAACTTCATCTGATCTCGTTCTTGAACCAGGAAAGCAGTTAAAGGAAGGGGCTTGTAGTGTTTCTAGAGAAAACGGGTAAGGCCTTTTAATCCCAAACATCTAAACTCAGTCACAACCAAATCAAATTTTTAATCATAGGTTCATAAAAGAACTAGTGAGTCTATATGAAAAAGAATCATACCATATCTTCCTCTGGTATCATATGCGTATGATAATAGTTACGATGAAAACTTTGGTTTGAAGGGGGCTCTGTTTGGGATCTTGGTACGTTTGATGGTGCATTTACCTGTAATTTCAACAAATCAATAAGAAGATAACATCTAAAATACTCCTAGAATTTGCTTTACTACATTACAAAAAGGCATATAGGTTCGTAATTTCATTTAATCAGAATGCACATAACCATAATCATAGAGAATACTCAAGAATGAATATACAATGCAAATAGATGGGCTCGATTTGGGAACTTGGTACGGTTAATAATGCGTTCACCTGTAATTTTCACGAATTAGCCAAGTCTGGTTCTTGAATTACAGAAAGTAGTAAAATGACAAAGAAGATAAAAAAATGAAACACAGTGTTCTATCATTTGATCCAATGAAAACACTTTCTTAAAGTTTTATCACTAACATTCAAGAACCAAACACAACCTACTAAGTTTGGATATCCCATTCTCAGCTCTTATCGGCATGAACAATATGTGCAGAACACAAATAGGCATTTCTATAGGCATAGGTTCATAATTTTCTTGAACTTATCAAAATGCACATAATCACAAGATTATCTCAAATAATAGTAAGTGAATATACAATTAACTCGAACAATAAGACGGAATTTCACTAACCATGGAAGAAAAATGTTGCTGAATTTGGTGTGATCTTCCATATGGTAAATTCACCCCAAATACAAATCCATGATGATCTAACCTTTGCTTTTCAATTTCAAGATTGTACTCACTATTCAACAATCTTGGCCAATTGCCATGTCCTTGACTAGAAATCACATTTAACTGACTCGGAATTCTCACCGGACTTTGATTCGAAATTTCAATTTCAGGGGAAGGCCTAAAGAATGAATTTGGTGAAGGGAGATTGTTATAATTATTATTATTTGCCAATGCATTGGCAGTTTGTAATGCAACCTCCCTTTGTTGTTCCTGTATTCTAATCCTCTCAAGTTGTGCAACACCTAAACCTCTTTGTGCTGGCAATTTCTTTTTCTTAATCTTTTTCGATCTACTACTAAAACTGCTACTCACACCACCACCACCACCACCACCACTGTCTCCGCCACCACCACCACCACCACCACTGTCTCCGCCACCACCACCACTGTCTCCGCCACCACCACCACCACCGCCGCCACCGCCGCCGCTGCCACCATAACTGCAACTCTGTATATGATCTTCTTGAGGCATAATTGATCTCCTTTAACATTCAAATTAACAAGAAATGTCAGGATTTAAAAGAAAACCCAAAAGGGTAATAAATGGTACCATAATCCCACATCATACAACAGAGATACTCAAATCTTAGAAAACACAAGAAATCTGAAAGAAGTAATGAAAAAATCTGAAAGAATTTAAAGAACCCAAAATCTAAATTCTATAGATTAAGCAAAATCTCGAAGTTGGTGGGGGTTAAGATCACGATTAATTCAGTAAAAAAGATAAATAAATAAATAAAATCAGAGAGAGAAGAAATGAAGGGATAGAGTAAATCTTCGGATTTATCTCAAACCCAGTAATTAGTTGTTAAGGTTTTTTGTCTGAGAACAAATTTAGGAGAAAAATACTCAAATTTATCAAAATTTAAAATGTTATTAATAAAATGCAAATCTAAAGAATCCTATTTCAATGCTTTACCCTTCTTTCCCAATCTAATTTCTCGCCCAAATCTTCGCGTTACTCTTCTTTTCAATCTTTAGAACTCTCTCTTTCTGTTTAAGCCATTTTTTTTATTTCTATTTTAGTTTTGGGAATTAATTTTTTGATTAATAACAGAGAGCTAAAATGGAAATTCACAAAACAAGAAAAATATGAGTGGACTGAATGCGCATGCTTATTGTACCAATTTAGGGTATGGAATATCTTTCTTGTTGGTTTTGATTGAATTAGGTCCCCTTAATTCTCAATTTGTACTGCATGCCATGCATATGTATTTTATTTTTATTTTTTATTATTTTTCCTATTTAGTCGTTTAGAGCCATGTACTCAAATGCCAAACCTGAAAATAGAAATTACTTAACTGCCAAAGGCCTATTTCATTTTTAAAAAAATGTTAATAAAATTAAACTCTCCTAAAAATTACACTTTACCCCTTCAAATTCTTTAATAATACAACCCCCCTAACCCAACCTTAAACAAAAGAAAAAAAAAAGAACCCTCCACACCTCACAAACACAAACCGATCGCGGAGAAGTAAAAAAAAAATTCCTCTTTCAATTTTTTCTCAAATTGAAGCAAATCTTCCATGGCAAATCAACTGATTATCGATGATGGTGACAAAAACCAGCGAGAATAGCCATTTAAGGTAAGAATTTCGTGTTTTTCCGCAATTTCTCATTGGTTCGCGTGAGTGCTGCTCTTGGCGTGTGGGAGTTCCACACGCCACACGCTAATTTGTTCATAGCGTGTGGCGTGTGGCACTCCCACACGCCACACGCCATGGGTATAGTGTTTTTACATTGTTGGTGTGTGGCGTGTGGCATTCCTACACGCCACACACGCCACACGCCACACGCCAATACACGCCACACACGCCAACACATCACACGCCACACGCCAGACAAAACATTAATTTTGAGTGTTTTTGTTGTATGTTTTGTAGGGATACAAAACATTACCCACCTCGGCCCTATGAGAAATAATACCCCCCATTCACTACGATAATGTGATCCTAAAGGGAGAGGTAACACAGCATGGGGCGAGATTCGCGATATTGTAAGTTTTCTCAAACCTCAGCATTGGGAGATTATAAATTCGTACCCCCAGATTGGGAGTTTCCTATACCTAACCGGCAACGGCAAATTCAAGTCGTCGGTGTTGCACTCAATGTTCCTCCGAGTATGCAAACACGTGCAAAGTAGAAGTAAATACGAACACTGGTTTTTGGTAAAAGGAAAGCCAGTTAGGTTCGGCATCGAGGAGTTTAGCCTCGTATCGGGGATGCGATTTGGGGCAGTGAGTGGTGATGACTCCGAAAGAATCGAGCAAGGGAATCAGTTGAAGGACCGACACTTTCAGGGTTGGGGGCAGACTGAGGTTTCTGTTCCAGCTCTAAAAACGAGGATCATGGACTTGTTGTCTCGATGTAAATCGAATAACGAGGACGTATGCAAGTTGATATACGCGTGGGTGATATCGGCCATGTTGTTACCAACTCGGCCCATGAAATTGGTTAATAACGAAACATTCGCGGTAAGTAATAATTTTAATTTTTATTATTTCTTTTAAAAATAACAATGCTAATGTAAATTTGTATATATTGAAGGTATGTGACGATCTCGCGATTTGCGAGAGAGATCCGTGGGGAGAGAAGGTATGGCGATTAACTTTTGGCGATATTGTAAGAAATATGGACACTGGCAATGAGAATGTCCCTGTCCGTAGATGGAATGCGTATGGCTTCCCACACATTTTTCTGGTATGTTTGTAAAATCAATTGTTGATTTTCATGTATTTTTTTTTAGTTATTTTTTCGTAAATGTTGGATGTTTTGACTAATGTTTTGAATGTGAACAGTTTTGGGTGGTGGAAGCCATTGAAGGCATGGCCGATGCGGCCAATTTTGTTGCAAGGCTCAGTCCTCATATTCCGAGATATCCGCGAATGTTATGTTGGGATTTCGGGAGCCATAATCTCAGCTGTAAGGAAATGGACGATTTCTTGCAGGATGTTCATGTATGTTAATCGTTTTTATTAATAATTTTTTTCGACATATCACTTAAAATATTTATTCTAAATAACTTGTATATATTTATTTTTTTAGGCTGTGATCCCACGGCTACTGCCGGATAACACGGAGTTGACGATGGGGTGCTATGAATCAGCTAGAGAGTTATCACTCTACACAAACAATCGTGAATGCCTTAAGTGTTGTCGCCAAATAACTGTGTTTTTGGGACAGCTTTATGTGGTTGTTCGGGATGATGAGGGATCGGAGCTCCCGAATTCCCCAATCGGCCATCCGCCCTAACTGATTTTGCTCCAGCAGAAGGTGCTGCCCCAAATTCTACTCCGGGGCCTCGACGTCAGAAGCGTCTCCGAATAAGCCAAGATGGTGCCTCTACTTCTCAAGATCAACCATCATCTTCTCAAGCTCAACCTGCCTGGGCACGTGAATTGGAGCAGAGAGTTGTTGAGTTAGATCAGAGAGTTGTTGGTCGGCTGAACAATATAGATGGTCGGCTGAACGATATAGATCAGAGCTTTAGTGGTCAGATGTGTTGGGATTCGGTAAGATAAACAGCCCTATGCAGAGCGGAATATAAAATTTTTAGGACCTCTTACGGAATCTTGCCAGGATACTACTCTAGGTGTATATATATAAATATTAATATAAACGACAGTATGAACAGTTTACACGTTATACCTGTCTCCTTGCAAATCCAAGTTGGCAAAACGAACTCTGAATTTCTCCTCAGCAAAATCGATCCAAGCTCTGCAGCAGCGCCCCTCGTGTTGCGCCTCTACGGGTTGATACACCACAATTACACGAAAATAATAAATCTAGATCAGCTAGAACACAAGATATATTATGATCTAGGATTTAGGAACGATCTTGGAACAAAAATCAAAAACGAAAAATTCTTCCAAACACTGGAAGGGTTCGGCCGATTGCACAGGGAGAGGGGAGAGAATTTTTGCTCTGCTCAATTTTTGCATGTTGAGTTGTGTGAAAAATAACAACAAGTAAGCTATTTATAGTTATCTCCTTAACATAGTCCTATTAGGACTAGAATTCCATTCTCCTACATGGGCCATGGCCCTCTCTAATTAGAAGACCAAGTCTTCTAATTAATTCATGGCCCAGTTGATTAATTTTGACAAGTCTTTATTTAATCTCCCAATTAAACAACCCAATTAATTAACTAGTCTCCCAATTAATTAATTTTGACTCTAAGTCCAATTAATTAATTACTCCTTTAATTAATTAAATCAAACTTAATTAATTAACTCACAAATTAAACTCCAATTTAATTTATGATCCTGATCCAATTCCAATTGGATCCTATTTAGTTCCAATTGGGTCGACCCAGTCGACCCATCCATTATAATCGACCCAGTCGATTATTCACCCAGTCGACCCAGTCGACTCGGTCGTTCTTATTTCCTCGCTTTCGCTTCATGTGTATTGTGTATGCCCCCGTAGGTTCACCACATAATTGGCCGTGGGTTATAATTAAATATTATTTAATTATTCGAGTAAGACATACTCTAATTCAATCGAACACTCTGTCGACTGATCATTCCAAAATTAGCACCCCTATCAATTTGGGAATTCTCCCACACTCTACGGTCGATGTCCATCCACAAGCCCATGGAGCCCAATCACTGGTGAATTAATTCAGTGAACCTTTTATCATTTACAATTTCCATATACGACATAATCTCTCCATCGATCAATCTCCCAGTCGAGACTTAAGGGTATGGTCTTTCACCGGTTTCCTTTTTATTTTGGCTTGACCTTATGTATTCTGGTCTCGAAATAAATTCTCTTTGACTTAATCTTTATGAGCTACTTACATAAAGTCGTCAGATACCTTGACCAAGGATTTTATCAGAATTAATTTCTCACATAAATCCATAGGAGAATTTCCCAACCTATCAAGTCGGGTCAATGGATCCTTTGTTGATGATATGAATCTGCATACGAGTTCCTCTATACCCAATATGAGTCCTCGGAGACTTTCTGGCGAACTCCAGTCAGTCGGAACTTATATCAAAGTACAGACGTTCTCGCACCAGATAAACCCTATCACCTCAAGTAGTTAAGGATCGTTCCTCGTATACTATTGCAAATTGGAATAACTTCAAACCCGATATGCGGCTACCGCTTCCATGGTGAGTTATTTCCTAATTGGGGTATTCAGTGCGCTTGCCATCCCAGCAAGCCACCCACTTATGAGTATCCACTATCCCAGTCACGCTCGCGGACCCCAGCGTTCTCCAGTTCATCGGAGTATACACAATAGTGAGAGTCTAACCGAATCCAACGATGTCCTATCTCGATTGGATTCTACGACTCTTGAATATATTCTAGATCACGGCCTTGGAGATCAGTCCACGGGTTGTCCCATAGCCCTGTAATCTAAGGACTTCTATCCTTATGCGTAGATTATTATTACATAAGATAAAGATGACCATTTAATAAAGTGCATTTATTAATCAAAATTGAATAGTTTCTTATTTATTACAAATAAATGCTCGCCATACAGCTGGCTTGCAGGACACTATTTCTATCAATCTCCCACTTGTCCTAAAGCCAGTCTTTTATGTTCTTGAGTCCCATCTTATGCAGATGTTTCTCAAATGCCTTTTGAGGCAGAGGCTTCGTTAGCGGGTCCGCAGTATTATCTTCTAAGTCGACACGTTTCATCTTAATGTCTTCTCTACCAATGATATCTCTTATCACGTGGTATCGTCTTTGTACGTGCTTGGATTTATGATGAGATCTCGGCTACTTTGTTTGCGCTATTGCCCCATTGTTATCACAGAAGATAGTAATGGGCTCAGCGATGCTAGGTATCACATCCAATTCCTGGATGAAGTTACTCATCCAAATACCTTCCTTTGCTGCGTCACTCACGGCAATGTATTCTGCTTTGGTGGTTGAATACGTGGTTGTTTCTTGCTTGGAGCTCTTCTAGCTAACCGCACCACCATTGAGGCAGAACATGTATCCTGATGTCGACTTGAAGTCGTCTACATCACATTGGAAGCTCGAGTCTGTATAGCCTTCCAATTTCAATTCTCCTCCACCGTATACCAAGAACAATTCCTTAGTCCTTCTCGAGTACTTCAGAATTGCCTTTACGGCTATCCAGTGCTGCTCTCCTGGATCAGACTGGTAGCGGCTCGTTACGCTTAGAGCGTACGCTACGTCTGGTCTAGTACATAACATACCATACATTATGCTTCCTATCGCGGATGCATATGGTACTCGAGACATATTGCTTCTCTCTTCAGGCGTCTCTGGGGCCATAGACTTAGAGAGTGCAATCCCATGTCTCATTGGAAGCAATCCTCTCTTGGATTCTTCCATATTAAATCTTTTCAAGATTTTATCTATGTACTGGGATTGGGAGAGGCCCAACAGTCCTTTTGATCTATCTCGGTAGATCCTTATACCTAGTACAAAGGATGCTTCTCCCATATCCTTCATTGAGAATTGTGTAGATAACCATGCTTTAGTTTCAGACAATGCTTTCACATTGTTTCCAATGAGAAGAATGTCGTCAACGTAAAGCACCAAAAATTCAACTGTACTCCCACTGATCTTCTTATACACGCAAGGTTCGAACATGTTTTTGATGAATTCAAAAGTTTGGATTGTCTCATCGAAACGAATGTTCCAACTTCGGGAAGCTTGCTTTAGTCCATAAATGGACCTCTGGAGTTTGCACACTTTGTGTTCATCTCCTTTGGATGCATATCCTTTTGGTTGCTCCATGTAGATCTCCTTGTCAATGTCCCCATTGAGAAAGACAGTCTTTACATCCATCTGCCATATCTCGTAGTTATACCACGCAGCTATGGCCAGCAAGATTCGAATGGATTTAGGCATTGCGACGGGCGAGAAGGTATTCTCAAAGTCGATACCTGGCCTTTGAGTGTATCCTTTTGCCACTAGTCGCGCCTTGTAGGTTATTACCTCTCCGTTCACTCCAAGCTTTCGCTTATAGATCCACCTGCAGCCCACGGGAGCTACTCCCACTGGTGGATCTACCAAGGCCCAGACCTTGTTTGAGTGCATGGAGTCCAATTCGGATTCCATGGCTTCGCGTCACTTTCCCGAGTCTATGTCTAGCATAGCTTCTTCGTAAGTCCTTGGGTCGGTTAGAGACTAACCAGTCTCATGCAGCAGACCGTAGTACCTCTCGGGTTCTCTACGTTGTCTTTCTGACCTACGAAGTATCGGTATACTTTCTGGTGCACTTTCATGCTCATGTTCTCCCACTGCCTGTGGCGACGGGTCAGCTTGATCGACCTCTTTGACCTTTTCAGCTTCAGTGACCTCATCCAGTTCTACGTTATTTTCTTTCTTGTCCACCAAGAAATCCTTCTCCAAGAAGTGTGCGTTCCTCGAGACAAACGTAGTTTGTCTTGTAGGATCGTAGAACTCGTATCCTATTGAGTTTTCCGGATACCCCATGAATTTGCACAAAGTGGATTTAGTTTCCAATTTATCTCCCACTAGCTTTTTAACGTACGCGGGAGATCCCCATATGCGCATGAATGCTTATGAGGGTGCCTTGCCAAACCATAATTTGTATGGTGTCTTTTCTATGGATTTAGAAGGTACCATGTTCTGTATCTTCGTTGCCGTGAGGAGGGCATGTCCCCAAAATGAAAGAGGAAGGTCAGTGGCACTCATCATGGATCGAACCATGTCCATCAAGGTTCGATTTCTTCTCTCTGCTACTCCATTTAATTGGGGTGTTGCAGCAGGAGTCCACTGCGATAATATTCCATGCTCTACAAGATAATTCAGAAATTCGTTACTAAGAAATTCTCCACCTCGGTCAGAACGAAGAGCCTTTATCGTATGACCAAGTTGATTCTCTACTTCCATCTTGAATTCTTTGAATCGCTCAAAGGCTTCATACTTGTGTTTCAACAAGAACACATATCCATAACGACTAAAGTCGTCAGTGAAAGTGATGAAGTAGCCATAGCCACCTTGGGCGCTTTTTCTTAGTGGTCCACATACGTCAGTATGTATTAAGTCCAATGTTTGCTTGGCTCGCTCAGGGTTTCCCTTAAATGGCAACTTAGCCATTTTACCCTTTAGACATGGTTCACATGTTGGCATTTCATCATTGCGATTGATTTCAATCGCGCCAGAAGATGCTAACTTTTGAATCCTTGACTTATATATATGTCCAAGTCGAGCGTGCCATAATTGGGCAGATATTTCATTATCTTGTTTCCTTTTGTTTTGTTGTACGTGCATAACTAACTTAGGTGGTTTTATGATGTAAAGTCAATATTTCAATGTACCAAATGAAAAACGAAAAACAGGAGCTTTTTTTTTTAAAATCATCATTATCCAAAAACATGAATAAAAGTTTTTCACTAAAACCAGGTACATAAAAGAAAATTTCCTAATGACTTTTATCAAACCACCTAAATCTACTTTTGCCTACGGCCTTGGTAGCAGCTCCAGCTCCATTGCCTTATTCAAGGATCCAATCCTCAGGCTCCAGTTTCCTTGATGTTCCCATCACCTACAAAGATGAGAACTCCAGTCAGTGTCTAACACCAAACATGAACAGTTAATTGTAAAATTAACTTCAACAAGGAATATACCTGTTCGAACTCCCCATTGGTTCGAGCTTAATCCTTTCCCTTGACCTTGTGCAGTAAGGAGCTCTGGTTTCCATTTGCTTTGGCTTTGAATGCCGCCCAGTCCTTTCGCCAAACCTCGCTTTCTTTCCAAAAGAAGCCTCGTGTTCCTCGAGCATTAGTCGCAGGACATGCACAGTGATCTCTCGCCTTTGGAGATTCAAGTCCGCGATAAATCGGTCATATGATCTAGGAAGAGATTGTAGAATAAGATCCACTCGGAAATCATTGTCCATCACAACACCCATATCATCGAGTTCAGACAGAAGTCGAATCATCTTGTGTACGTGGATTCCGACAGGAGTTTCCCTTCTCTTTCTTTCTTGCAAGAGTTCCCTCGTGATCGCGAATCTGCGACGACCATCTCTAATCCCATAAAGGAATTTGAGATTCGAGAGAATCTCTTTCGCGGATGCCATATGCTCATGTTGCAAACGCAGATCAAGTGACATATATTCTAACATGTATTCACGAGCTAAGCCTTCATCCAGTTTCCATTTGGTGAGCTAAGACATGTATTCACTTGGTGGTCGATTACGTCGACGGTTAACCATCGCAGCTAACCCTTAAGTTCATTTAGCCTCGTTTTTCAGTATGGACCCACGACTCGTGAGACATTCATACTTACTAGCATTAAATCATGTCCAATACTCGTGGAGAGAAATAGTTCAATCCTAGACACCCCACGACTCGTGAGACAGCGCCTAAAACCTTGCTATCCCCTCCATTGGCACTAACTCGTGCATCGAGGCGATAGACATATGATCTTCCTATAGTTCGACCCACGACTCGTGAGACATCGAGATATATTCGTATAATATGCCTAAGACCTAGTAATTGGATAGGCTCGGACCATAGAGACTATTCATATGCACCCTTAAGTTCGATTTAATATTCTAATTGAATTTTAAGTTCAATTTGAGGTTTTAAGTTTTCTTGTGCGAGGTCTCATCAGATTATGCTTTATCTTGTTTACGTGATCTATTCTAAGCATGCAAGACATACATCAAAGAATATAAGTAAACATTCATCACCTAGCATGATATGATTGATCGATTACCCATCCTATGCGATTCATCACAAGCCAAGTGATGAATCAATTGGTTAGTCTAGGGTGGAAATTAAATGTCCTAACTATTACAATTTTCAAAACCCATACATCATGGGCCTTCTTGTAATATCCAGCTTGATTGGGCTTCCATGTAATGAATTGGGCCTCCATGTCCTCCAAGATTATGGGCCTCCATGCGGATCTCCAAGTCTTCATGAGGTCTTCACGGCTCCAAGCCTAATCTAAGCCTAGCTTACAAATTTAAAATGGTCCTATTCTATTACATTCGTTTGCACAAGCAAGGGCACCAATCATGCCGATTTAATTACAACCCATAAATAAATAAACCAAAAACTACACAGGGCTTAAGGGCAAAATCGATCAATCCACATATTCACTCAAGAACATGCATAAATTCACATAAGGGCATAAATGTAAATTTACCGGCTCCATTAATTTTAATTCTCAAAAATTATCTAAATTAATTAATTTTGAATTAACAATTAACCTCTAAGATTAATTAGCTCTTACTTGAGCTCTAAGTAATCTACAAACCTTATCTTGATTAAAATTGATTAATTAAGGTAGACCAAATCTCTAAGACTCCTACCTTATCCAAAACTCTAAGTTTCCCAAACTATCCCATCTCCAGGATTTTTCAAGATAATCCTATTTTGTCTAGATTAGTTTAATTAAGGTAGTGTTCAAATCTAACAAGATAACTACCTTATCCAAAAACTCCACGTTTCATAATCTCCCAAAATTCTAAATTTTTCAGAATTTCCAAAATAGGCAGAATTAGAGTCCAACCAAAAATCAACCAGTCGAGGCCAATCGGAGATTGCCACGTTGACAACTAACGCGCGGCCACGAAGTCCGCGCGTGGCTGTCCGCGGCAGCCGCTGCTGCGCGTGGCAGCGTGCGGCATCACGCGGCTGCGCGTGACAGCACACGGCTGGCAGCCCGTAGGCTGCTGCCGTGCGATGCACGCGCGGCCAGCGTGCTGTTTGCACGCTGCCGTGGGCAGCGTGCCGCCCAGCCGCGGTGCGCTGCTGCGCACCGCCGCGTTCCACCGCAGTTGGATCCAATTAAATTTTTTTTTGTTTCTTCGATTACTTATGATTTAATTAAACAGACCCAGTCAATTAAATCCCAATCCAAAATAACATCAACATGATAAAATTATCGAATCTAAAATTATCCATTAACTCCAAGTTAAATAACCAACGTCCTAAAACATGCATAGTTAAAGAACTAGCCACACATAAATCAAACATATGATTTATAACACAAAATTTGCAAATTTATATATATACAAAGCCTAGAGTTGGCTCTGATACCACTGTTGGGATTCGGTAAGATAAACAACCCTAGGCACAACGGAATATAAAATTTTTCGGACCTCTTACGGAATCTTGCCAGGATACTACTCTAGGTGTATATATATAAATATTTAAACGACAGTATGAACAGTTTACACGTTATACCTGTCTCTTTGCAAATCCAAGTTGGCAAAACGAACTCTGAATTTCTCCTCAGCAAAATCGATCCAAGCTCTGCAGCAGCGCCCCACGTGTTGCGCCTCTACGGGTTGATACACCACAATTAGACGAAAATAATAAATCTTGATCAGCAAGAACACAAGATATATTATGATCTAGGATTTAGGAACGATCTTGGAACAAAAATCGAAAACGAAAAATTCTTCCAAACACTGGAAGGATTCGGCCGATTGAAAAGGGAGAGGGGAGAGAATCTTTGCCCTGCTCAATTTTTGCTTGTTGAGTTGTGTGAAAAATAACTACAAGTAAGCTACTTATAGTTATCTCCTTAACCTAGTCCTATTAGGACTAGGATTCCATTCTCCTACATGGGCCATGACCCTCTCTAATTAGAAGACCAAGTCTTCTAATTAATTCATGGCCCAGTTAATTAATTTTGATTAGGCTTTATTTAATCTCCCAATTAAATAACCCAATTAATTAACTAGTCTCCTAATTAATTAATTTTGACTTAATTATTCCTTTAATTAATTAAATCCAACTTAATTAATTAACTCACAAATTAAACTCCAATTTAATATATGATCCTGATCCAATTCCAATTGGATCCTATTTAGTTCCAATTGGGTCGACCCAGTCGACCCATCCATAATAATCGACCCAGTCGACTCGGTCGTTCTTATTTCCTCGTTTTCGCTTCATGTGTATTGTGTATGCCCCCGTAGGTTCACCACATAATTGGTCGTGGGTTATAATTAAATATTATTTAATTATTCGAGTAAGACATACTCTAAATCAATCGAACACTCTGTCGACTGATCATTCCAAAATTAGCACCCCTATCAATTTGGGAATTCTCCCACACTCCAAGGTCGATGTCCAGCCACAAGCCCATGGAGCCCAATCACTGGTGAATTAATTCAGTGAACCTTTTATCATTTACAATTTCCATATACGACATAATCTCTCCATCGATCAATTCCAGTCGAGACTTAAGGGTATGGTCTTTCATCGGTTTCCCTTTTATTTTGTCTTGACCTTATGTATTCTGGTCTCGAAATAAATTCTCTTTGACTTAATCTTTATGAGCTACTTACATAAAGTCGTCAGATACCTTGGCCAAGGATTTTTATCAGAATTAATTTCTCACAGAAATCCATAGGAGAATTTCCCAACCTATCAAGTCGGGTCAATGGATCCTTTGTTGATGATATGAATCTGCATACGAGTTCCTCTATACCCAATATGAGTCCTCGGAGACTTTCTGGCGAACTCCAGTCAGTCGGAACTTATATCAAAGTACAGATGTTCTCGCACCAGATAAACCCTATCACCTCAAGTAGTTAGGGATCGTTCCTCGTATACTATTGCAAATTGGAATAACTTCAACCCCGATATGCGACTACCGCTTCCATGGTGAGTTATTTCCTAACTGGGGTATTCAGTAAGCTTGCCATCCCAGCAAGCCACCCACTTATGTGTATCGACTATCCTAGTCACGCTCGCGGACCCCAGCGTTCTCCAGTTCATCGGAGTATACACAATAGTGAGAGTCTAACCGAATCCAACGATGTCCTATCTCGATTGGATTCTACGACTCTTGAATATATTCTAGATCACGGTCTTGGAGATCAGTCCACGGGTTGTCCCATAACCCTGTGATCTAAGGACTTCTATCCTTATGCGTAGATAATTATTACATAAGATAAAGATGACCATTTAATAAAGTGCATTTATTAATCAAAATTGAATAGTTCCTTATTTATTACAAATAAATGCTCGCCATACAGCTGGCTTGCCGGACACTATTTCTATCAAGATGAACGAGATAGAACATAGAATTAATGTGCAGCTCAACCATCTGACAGCAACTCTGGAGCAACTCCATCGAATGATGCTTAAAGACCGAGGTTTGGGCGACAATGAAGGGGGCGATAATGAAGGGGGCAACAATGAAGGGGACGTCCACAATGATGATGATGATGATGATGATGATGATCATGTTTAGTTGTTGTCTTGAATTTTAGTTTTCTGGATTTTTTTTAGAGATATTATTTGAATTCATTTAAAGGATTATTGAATTTTATCTAAATTGTTTTTAGACTATATTGTTTATTAGATTGGTTTTGGAGTAGTGTTTATCTAAATGGTAGATTTATTAAATTGGTTTTGGATGGTGTTGTACATATTGGTTTTGGGTAATGTTTCATATGAATTTTCAATATACGCATTTTCAGGGTGATCATTTGGGTAGGAGTTCACCTATGCCTTTTCATATCGCTCATTTATCAACTTCTCCTTCGATGGGATAAATACACCCGACCATCGATCGGCCTCAGCACGACGCTCTCTAAACCACTTTCCCATTAAATCAACAAAGAGTTGAGAGAGTAACATATGGGAAAATCTTTGACATCTTTGATCCGACTATTAAGGACCTCAACATGGTTAGACGTCTTTATCTCATATCTGTTCACGCGATGGTGGATTCTAGCCCATTTCTGAAACGTTACCTCGTTTTGTAGCCAATTTGCACATCCCGGGCTCTTGGTTTTCAAGACACCAAAATATTTTTCAAACTCACTCTCGCTGTATGCGTAAGCATCTTTGTAAAAGCACCCGGTTACCCCATCTCTCCCAAACTTTTTTAACAAGTTCACTTTGAGGTGGAAGTAACATGCCCCATGTTCAGCTAAAGGGTAAACTTCTTTTACCGCTTTAGTAAGCCCTGTGCCCCTGTCTGAAACAATAACCAGATCGTCTCTGTCTGGTACACCCTCTTTCAAGCACTCGAGGAAATAAGTCCAACACCGTCCGTCGCACTTGCAATTAGAACGGTTCCTTTATATCTATGCCCCATAAATGTTGCATCAATTACAATTACATTTCTTAGGAACTGGAATCCTCGAGTAGCAGCTCCGAAAGACATGAAGAAATACATAAACTGGTTTTCGGAGTCCGTATGGATGCGAGTGTGCGTACCAGGATTTTTTTGCTCAATCATGTAAGTAAAGGAGGGTATATTGGCAAAGTTTTCTTCGAATGTACCCATAATCTCAGCTTGTGCAACTGTTTCCCCCTCCAAGCTGTCATATAGCTAATGTTAACATTTTCTTCGGCTTGCATGAAGTTTATCAGTGCATTTGGTGTTGGGACTTCATTGGCGTTCAGATATAATCCCTTTGTCCGTAAACCAACCATCCGACTTGTTGCTTGGCTATGACCGGCACCTCTATTCGCTATCCCACAAGTTTGAACGTTTGTATATGTTCGAATAACAAATTCTGGGCACTTAGGTTCTTTAGTCGCATATAAACGCCATGGACAACCAGGAGTCTTACATACAGATATCCTCCTATCAGGGTCAGACTTATACGTAGTAAGTTCCCATTTTTTTGCTACAACAGTTTTATTAAGTGCATCCTTGAACGCTTCTCTGTTTGCCCACCGTTGACCAACTATCCATCCTGATTCATCACTCCTCCCCTGAGAATAATTTCTTTCAACAGAATCAGCGTTATCAAAGCCTTCGTGATTAGGTGGTTCGTAAAATTCGTCATGACTAGGCGCTTCACCATAACCACCACCACCACCTACATCACCATCTACATCGTCACCCACATCATCACCCACATCACCACACTCGTTGTCAACGTTACAGTGTTCACCATTTACATCAGCATCACCATAATCATCTCCGCCGTCAAAGTTACGGCAGTCATAACGAACATTATAACCTTCGTTGTCATGCGGAGACCACTGACTATATGGAGGAGAACAACGTAGTGGTTCAACTTCCTCCACTGTACGTAAAGTTGGATTAGAGGCAACGATCTCCTCATTAACATCGTCTTGTGCACTTGATCCTCCTATAGCACATCCATCAGGTTGGTAAGTGGAACTAACTTTGTCCATGAGTTTTTTTCCTTTACTCAGGGTCATAAGTTTCTTCGATTTCTCTTTTCTACCCGAAGATGCCTCTATCCTCATAATTTTACCTCTCGGAGAAAAAATCAAGTACAATTGTAAATCAACAGAACTACGGACATAGTGCTTCGTTATCTCCCAATCTTCTTCATCTGATACTGTCACTATCAGGTTATAAACACAATCGTGCTTAATCTCAAAAATATAAGTGTGCCGATCCAAATTCAACTTCTTGCAAATTTAGTCGAGTAGTTCCTCAAACGAAATTCCCCTATCCACCATTATTGTTTTCACAGAATCTCCACTCCAATGCCATTTATCATCGATTTGGCGTGTAAAATCACCGCCATATCGAAGAAATACTATAAGTTTGTCCATTCGTACAAGTAAAAACAAAAATTAATACACAAGCTATCTAAATAAAAAAAATGCATTAATAAGGACAATACTGCCATGTTGGCGTGTGGCGTGTGTAAATGTCCACACGCCACACGCCACACGCCATGCTTATCTTCATGGCATGGGCGTGTGCCCATTTACCCACGCCACACGCCATGCACATTTTTTGGCGTGTGGCGTGTGGCTAGAAGACACGCCACACGCCATGCACATTTTTTGGAGTGTGGCGTGTGGCATGAAGACACGCCCACACGCCACACGCCAAAAAACGTGAACTTCAGTTCGATTCGATTTCTCAATTTTTGTTAACTAAATTGCTCAATAATACATCAAAACTTCAAGTAACTTGCAAATGCTTACCTTTTATGTTGTTTTTCCTCCTTTTCTTCCTTGATTTGAGTGAAATTTGTGGGTTAGGGTTTGAGATTTGATTTTTGGAGAGAAATTTTATTTTGGGGTGGGTTGATTTTGAAGTTTTTAAAATTTTGGGGTATATTTGTTAAAGTTTAATTTTATTGGGAAGAGTTAATTAATTAAGTTTAGTTGGTTAATTAATTATATGGCATTTGAGTAAATTTTTTTTTGTTTTGTGGCATTTTTGAAATTCTCTTAGTCGTTTACCTCTGTTTCTGAGTAAATCGCAAATTAACTCCATGCGATAAGAAAAAGGGCAAAATGCCTCCCTGTGTTTTTATAAAAGAAGCACATTGCCTCCCTCTAAATTGCTCATTTATTCATATCGCAGGGAGGTAAATTGCTCATTATTTCATTTTACAGAGAGGAAAATTGCCTATTTTTATATAATAAGGAGGTAAATTGCTCATTATTCATTTCACATGGAGTTAAATTGCCTATGCTTATTTACAGGGAGGTAAATTTCCCATTAAACATATCACATGGAGTTAACTTGCAAAAACCCCTCTGTTTCTAGTTGTAGCTAAATCATATATGAGTAAAATTTGCAATTTTTGGTCAGGTACATTATAATTTCCAAATAATAATATATCAATATAGTTTGAGCATCTTTGGTGATAGGATATAAATGACAAAATATAATTTTATAAAAGACAAAAAAGACATCTAGTAATTGATTTCTAAGAATTTTAAAAAAAATATAGGCCTTGTATCTTCTTGCCATAACCATTTGTGTATCAACCCCAGATCCATACGTAGTACAAGAAGCCAACGGAACCTCAATTATACATTTGTATGTTTAATTATAAAAAAATATTTTCCGAGTGTAATCATATATTTTGATCGCCTGACGTGTTGGTTACTAATTAATTGATCCAGTAAAATATTTGGGGACAAGGTTTGACTTTGACTAAATTAATTACTAATGAAAATGTAAAAATACTATTAATAATTTGACTAAGTTGAAAGTCTTTCATTTATCATTTTTCTATGTTTTTTTTTTTTTGCTATTGTGTCTATGTTGAGATGGATCGAATCTTTATTTTATTAAATAATATTGAAAGTTGGTTGGCATAATTTGACCAAACATCATATTACATAAAGTTGTATTGACATTAAAAGTTTCATAATTTATATCACAGTATATATGTGGTAGTCTATGATAATGACATATCAAAAGTGAATATATAAGAAAAAAGTCAATAATTGCATACTACTACTATTATTTATCATCATATATCAAATCTTAGGTTTGGGCCTATATTTGAGTTGGTCGGTGAGTTGAGTGGGTCGAAGTTGAATCAGGGCTCATCCTTGTTTATGTCGTAAAAGGGTCAGGCCCAGTCCAGGTCTGATCAATCCCATATTTTATCCATGTCCACAAAAAAAAACTTAGGTTTGGGCCTGAGTCCACCATGATGTGTGATCCTTTGGCACCACTATATAGCATACATCTTTTTTCCAAAGAAAATTAATTTTTCGTATGATCTTACGCGTTTCGTAGGCATGCAATATGTGATGTAATCGAGCTACAATGTAATATATATAAAGGAGAAGATCAATAAAATGTATTTTCCGATCACCAACGTACAAATTACAAAGGTCCTACTCGAGCGCTATAGGATGTCGTACAAGCTAGAGGCTAAATACATATAAGGAATGATGTTACATATAGTCTTCAATATGTGTCCGAGCAGAAGCATCAAGCCTGGGGTGCATGGAAAAATGCGCACCGTTGTCATAAATGCTGGTGGTATTTATAGTAGGGGCTGTGAGCTGGCTGATCCATTAGCAAGGAAGTTTTCTTCGGCCCATAGCATTGGGCCTGTGTTAGGCCCATAAGAGGTTATCGACCAGGGGCCTTTAGCTTTATGATCAGGCTGGACTTGTGTTGCTTTGAGATCGGCTTTATGCCTTCGAGGTCGGAATCAGAGTTGTTCCAGTTAGTTTATCCCAGCATGGGTCATGGTAGGAGGAGAATCCAAAGTACTCCTCATCAATACTCCCCCACTTCTTGAGCGTAAGAGAAGTGGTAGCTCAGAGAAGTAAATGCAGCTGTGTGACGAGGACAAGCCATTACTCTAGTGCTTCGGATGTGCCTCATTAAAAACCTAGTTCGGAAAAACCTATTGGGATAAAAACCGAACCAGGGAAAAAGAGTGCGCATCTTGGAAACTCTAGAACGACTATTTGTCAGGGATTAGATCGCGTCAAAGCTCTTGTTTTTTTGCGATGATGGTTGATATTTACTGAAGCTCGGGGAAGCAAATTTGTTCCGATAATAAATTCGGAAATCCCACCCATTAGGTGGGTCACAATCTAAATAAAGAAGGCTCGGGGACCGAAACTGCCATTTTCAAAATATCTCGCTTTGAAGATGTACCGCTTGAGAATCTCAATTGTCGTGGTTGCTCAGGGTTTGATTTGCAATTTACTTTTTTATCCCCGTATATATATCCATTGACTGTAGAAAATTCACTCATGATAGATTTCTAAAGTTTGATCGGAGCACCATATTCGATAATTTGCAGAACAACCTAGATATTCATCCCACCATAAAGAATGGACATGCCAGCTTCTGAGGCTCAGAAAGGGAATACCAAGATGGGAGAGGGATCAGACATTGGCCCCCTTGCGCTTGTGGATCAGTACAGGGTTCTAGAGGGCGACGAAGTCGGAAACAGGGGCAACGTTCTGAACTCAGAAGTGGAGGAGGGGGAAGTTCGCCAGACCTCCAGTGATGACGAAGCTCATATCGGGGAAGAAATTTCCGAGGATGAGTCGGCTGGCGGCGAAGTTTATCCCCTCCGTAATAATGAAACCGCTAAATACCAGATAGGTGGCCGGTTGACTGTCATCATTAAGAAATGGGTGGAAACCATAAACAATTCCAATCAACTCCGGACGAAACGTAAAGCCGACCAGATCCGCACCATTTATCATGCTCCGGCTCGTCGTGCGAAGTTAGAGCTCGAGATTGGAAAATACCTTCCCGAAGGTTATTCTATTGTCATACCTACTTCCAAACAAAGGGTTACTGAGCCGCCCGCAGGTTGCCAAGCCTTTTATAGTAGGCAGTTTCACTTTGGCTTGCGTATTCCTTTTATTCCATTACTTAGAGAGATTTTGGAAGTATTTTATCTCGCACCTGCCCAGATGGTCCGATTAATCAATCGTTCTTCTTCAAAAGCGTGCATCAACTGATTTCTGCCGGGAGGATTCCAGGGCAAGTTCCAGACTATATTCCGTACATGGATCCTCGTAAAAACATTTTTGGGAAGGAGTATAAGCCTTCATCCCTTCCCGCAGATCTCGGGGACTTACGGAATCACGAGTTTACCGCCCTTCTAGATGAGTTCGGATTCCCCATGCCTAATCCTGATATGCTAGAAGCTTCTACTTTTTCGGAGTTGGAGAGCAAAGGCGAAGAGGAGGTTGAAGTCGATATTGAAAATGATTTTGATAATCCGGACGGAAGTCTTCCATTTGCTACTGAAATTGATGATGATGTTAATGGAAACGGTAGCGGAGATACCAATAATTCGAGCAGCGACGAAGCTGACTCTTATGACAACGATTTCAATGACGAGGACGAAATAGAAGTAGAATAACCTTTGTGATACGCCAAATCTTTGTAATTTAGTTCTTCAACCATGACTTAGTATTTTGTACTTATCCAATTATTTTGCCTCTATTGTAGTACCGCAAGATTTTACTTATTTCGAATGAAAATATTTGTCTATTCACTTCTTCGTGTATCCTTGTGCAGGCTCTCTCGAGATTTGTGACTGTTCAATTTAAAATAAAACGACGCGTCACTATTGTGATAAATATATGGGCTTTTTCACCCATTCTTTAATCAAGCTAATTTATCACGATCGGAGCTTTTAGGTCGGCCAATAGAATTTGGAAGAACTTATTTTGTAAAAATCAGAATCATGGATAAAATACTTGGTCCCTCAATCGATCCTTCCTTGCTTCTGGGAGGTGCTAAGGCTAAGAGTTCTTCGTCCAAAGACTCCAAATCGAACAAAGAGAAGAATATCGCGAAGAATTCTGTCAAGTCCCCCAAAACCTCTAAGGGTGGGGACATCGTGAAAGAAAGGCATACATCCTCCCAGTCGACTCGAAATCTTTCGATCAAGTCTGTTTTGTCGAAGGAAGACTCCGAGCCTGAACCTGATGGTTCCCCCGTCAGACCCTTGGATAATTCCAAGCGTGCCTAAATCAGGTTGAAGTCGTCTGAGTCTTCTGGTAAGAGATCGTTGTCTGATACAATCATTCCGACTGAAACCCTCGTGAAACTTTTGAATGAAAACAAACCTCTTACAGACGCTACTGTGAGTAATCCCGAGGGCGAAGGGCCGAGCAAGAAGGCTAAAACTGTTGTCAGTGAGAAGGATGTACTCACGGTAGACCCCTTTTCCGGTCAGAACGCTACAGAAGCCGAAAATCCCTCTGATCATCCCGTCGTTTCGAAGGATAAACCCCCTTCTCTAGGAGGGTCAAAAGAAGAGCCTCATTCCGAGGAAAATCTTAATGACGTTATTCCGAGCATTTTGCAGGCTCAAATTTCGATTTCTGACACAGGCTCCTCTGGAGAGAAAAATCCCTTGCAATTGTTTCAGTCGGGTTCAAACTTTCTTGCCCAGGTTCGAAATGTTTGTTTATTTATTTTCATTGTTATATATATATATATATATTGCTACGACCCTCAGGTGAAAGCTATTGCTATGACCGATTAAAATGAAAAGAGTGAAAGTTGTTGCTACGACCCTCAGGTGAAAGTTATTGCTATGACCGATTAAAACAAAAAGGGTGAAAGCTGTTGCTATGACCCTCAGGTGAAAGTTATTGCTATGACCGATTAAAATGAAAAGGGTGAAAGTTGTTACTACGACCTTCAGGTGAAAGCTATTGCTATGACCGATTAAAATAAAAAGGGGTGAAAGTTGTTGCTATGACTCATAGATAAAGGGGTGGAAAGCCATCGCTATTACTCCCGTTATTTATCCAGTTAAGCCATCAGAGTTATATAAATGATCGAGGAAAAGTTTGCCAGATATTTTGCTCGATCAACCTATACAGAGTCGAAGATAAGATAAAATGTCGTTCTTTCCAAAATTATCAATTACTCCCGTTATCCAGTTAAGCCATCAGAGTTATATAAATGATCGAGAAAAAGTTTGCCAGATATTTTGCTCGATCAACCTATACCGAGTTATTTCGATCTTTTCTATTGATAACTGTTTCAAAGGGAATCAATCCCGCGATCGACGAGAGATTGACAGAACCAAATGTATAATGATAACGGATTACACAAGTCTCTAAAGTTGCAACCTATTTCGAAGAATTATCAAATCGCCCAAGGAATTTATTTTTCCGTGCGCAAGATTTTAATAACTCCAGGCTGAACTGCATGAGTTAGTTACAATCACACAAGTTCAATATTTTTTTATCACATCTTTATCTTAAAGGTCGTTTCTATATTGTTCGACCAACATAATCAAAGAAACATTCAAAGGAGTCAAGAAAACATGTAACAAAGATGAGCAGGAAACGAAGTCTTTATTCATTCTTCGAACAAAAATTACAAATGGATTCTTGAATACAATGGGAAAATTCGAGTTTAAAATGAATGATACATTCACTCCTACCCTACTACAAATCCTACGAGCTATGATAAGCGTATTCGATCCACAAGCGTCGGCACCAGATGCAGAACTCAGCGAAGATTCTTCATGTCAATCACTCGCCACGTGTTGCACATCCTCGGGCATGCTGCGGAACGGAGTAAAAGCCGGATCGGAGTCCATCCCTAGGACTTTTAAACCGATCTAAGATCGTCGTGTGTAAACAATGATTGCTATGCCCAATCGTTGAGGCAATCATTGTTCACATCCAAATTCGATCCAGGACAGCGGGAAACGAGCCCAGTGGCATTACTCCAACAAATCTCGAAGGAACTATACTTCAAGAAAGTCCTCGAAGAAGCCGATGCTCGAGATCGAAAGGACCTCCACCAAGGTCGACCCACAGTCCGATCGGATACAGCGCCAGAAAACCGGAATTGTAACCCGACTCAGATGGGTTATATCCAAAAGTGCAGGTTGCCTGCCGGTATTCAAGGCGCAATTTCATTTGCTTGTCGATATTCTAAGCGAGAGAATTTATACCGAAGGGACTGTGATCGAAAAACAGGGTCCGAGTCCTAATTTCAAACTCTTTTATTTCGGAAGTATTGTGGAACATATTGATGAAAGAATTCAAAACTCGTGGGGCTGTGATCGGACGAGGCATTTGTGATGAGTAAAAAATATGACGGTAAAATTGGAACTACTTATAACAGCGAGGAATTAAGACCAACGGACAAGATAAAACATCGCGGACGGCTGTGGTCGTAACAATAAATATACTGACTGTTCCATTTCCCGAGGAATAGGCTCGTGTTTGGTTGGGAAAAGAAATGTTCTTATAAACACAAGCCCGAAATTTACAAAACGCGATCAGATTACTAATCAACCCAAGACAAACAGTTTAAAGCAAAGGGAACTACTCGCTGTGATCGAATAACATTGACAAAAACGTTGACATTGAATCACATCTCCTAAGATATTTTCTAAGGAAGCACTTAAGAAAAGCACATTGATGGTTCAATAATTATTATCTATTGATCGATCTAAAGGGCAATGTTTGAATCAAAGATGCTTGCCTAATTTCTATCTTTTGAACGTTGTAGTCGATATGTGATTTGGAAGATTCAATGCAAGTATAACGATCAACAATGCGCATGGTTATCAACAATTTACGACCAATTATTAATGCTCGAATTGGGAAAAAGTCTGGTCGGCACCGGTCCTTCAATTACGGAAAGCTAAGCACCGGAGGACGATCATTCAGAAGTTATCCGAAGAAAAATGCGGCTGGATGGCATGAAAAATCAATTCATTCGAAATTAATTTCGATGAGACAAGTCCAAAATCATCATTCGATTTAGATCGGATTATTCAAATTAAAAGGGGTTAGTCAGTTGTTTATGATCGAACTCGACTATTCAAGATCGTTGATACTTACGAATCCTATTTCAAATAAAGAAATTGATTACAATCTGGATTTCGTTACAAAGATACAAGACCTCAACATATAAAGTACATGAAGAAAATTCCGATCCTATTACAAGCTAAGCATAATCTATTCAAATCACGTTTTGCGGTATCCAGCCCGATCCTCTATCCCAGGCCAAGCGATCAAATTGGCTCTTCTTTAGGCTTGACTGGTGGGAGCTACAGGCTTCTGTTATTGTTTAGAGTAGTGCCGAAGATAAAGTGGTTGATGCCTGTCTCTCCAGATTAAGACATCTTTTTCAAGGTGCAGCATGAATATTTTATTGCTGACCTCGTCCTCCGACACCGCCCGTATGACATCTTCAAAAAAATGAATCGATCCTCTAAATTTGGCTTATTGGCCTTCTAGATCAGGAATATATTTGCCTGACAATATTCTAAGCGAGTTTGAAACAACCTTATTTCTCATAAATACTGTTCGAAGTCTAAATTCAAAAAGTCGGGTCGATAGAGAGATGGTTTCGACCATCATAATTGAATAAATAAAGAACCAATGCGATGAGATAGATAATCTCAAAAGCACAGCACCACCTTATATAGTATCGGATGGACTGAATCCAACGGCAACAAGATTCAACGACTGTTTCGCTTCCCAATTATTTAGACCTTGTTTGGAGAAAGAAGGTATACAATTATCAAGATTATCAGCAAATTGGTTGATAATTTAACACATCAAAAAAGGATAAATGCTCGATAAAAAAGAACTTTCAACAAAAGAAGCATCGGATAAATTATTCAAAATTATTACAGGCATTTAATTGTTCCAAAAGGACAAAAAACAGGATGAGAATGATTTAAAATCTAAAAGAGCTTATTGGCAGAAATTATCTTCCGAACTTCTTCACTGCGGGCGGCAGAACCCTGTTCATAAGCATCCTTCTCACGGCGCTCCCAGTCCTTATTCTCTTGCTCGAAATGGATTGTGAGGTCCTCGAGCTTCTTGGTTTCGGCAGCAGCATCTGTCGCCACAACTATTTTCTCCTCGAGTGCTTTAACGGCCTCCAAAGCATGATGCAGCTCGATTTGATTCTTCTCCAACTTCAGCGTTAGAGCAACCCGTTGAGCAGCCTCCCGTTCGGCCATTTGACGGAGTTCGAGGAACTCCTTTTCAGCCTATTTGCAAGGAAAATGCTATATATATATATATATATATATATATATATATATATATATATATATATATATATATATATATATATATATATATATATATATATATATATATATATAACAATGAAAATAAATAAACAAACAGTTCGAACCTGGGCAAGAAAGTTCGAACCCGACTGAAACAACTGCAGGGGATTTTTCTCTCCAGAGGAGCCTGCGTCAGAAATCAAAATTTGAGCCTGCAAAAGGCTCGGAATAACGTCATTAAAATTTTCCTCGGAATGAGGCTCTTCTTTTGACCCTCCTGGAGAAGGGGGTTTATCCTTCGAAACGGCGGGATGATCAGAGGGATTTTCGGCTTCTGTAGCGTTCTGACCGGAAAAGGGGTCTACCGTAAGTACATCCTTCTCACTGACAACAGTTTTAGCCTTCTTGCTCGACCCTTCGCCCTCGGGATTACTCACAGTAGCGTCTGTAAGAGGTTTGTTTTCATTCAAAAGTTTCGCGAGGGTTTCAGTCGGAATGATTGTATCAGACAACGATCTCTTACCCGAAGACTCAGATGACTTCAACCTGATTTGGGCCCGCTTGGAATTATCCAAGGGTCTGACGGGGGAACCGTCAGGTTCAGGCTCGGAGTCTTCCTTCGACAAAACAGACTTGATCGAGAGATTTCGAGTCGACTGGGAGGATGTATGCTTTTCTTTCACGATGTCCCCACCCTTAGAGCAAAATATCTGGCAAACTTTTCCTCGATCATTTATATAACTCTGATGGCTTAACTGGATAAATAACGGGAGTAATAGCGATGGCTTATCACCCCTTTATCTATGATTCATAGCAACAGTTTTCACCCTTTTCGTTTAATCGGTCATAGCAATAGCTTTCACCTGAGGGTCGTAGCAACATCTTTCACCCTTTTCATTTTAATCGGTCATAGCAATAGCTTTTACCTGAGGGTCGTAGCAACATCTTTCACCCTTTTCGTTTTAATCGATCATAGCAATAGCTTTCACATGAGGGTCGTAGCAACAGCTTTCACCCTTTTCGTTTTAATCGGTCATAGCAATAGCTTTCACCTGAGGGTTGTAGCAACAGCTTTCACCCTTTTCATTTATTTCGATCCAAGGGGCGTAGCAATGGCTTTCACCCTTAGTCGATTATAGAAGAGAGGCCGAGCGCCTATTCCTAAGACAATATGTGGCTTGCATAGATGCATAGAATAGAGGAGAGAATTTCGAAAATAGAAATATTTAGTTGATTTTCTTAATAATAGGAGACCTAATTGATCCGCACAATAGAACTTTGATAGATGAGAAGCCAAAATAGACAATCTTCGTTTCTCGTAATATTTTTAACGGATGAGCGTAGTCCTTGTTCAGAAAAGAATTTTCCCATCTTGATGGATAACTTTATATGAGCCTTTCTTATCAATCTCGATCACGATAGACAGACCAGGGGGGTTTAAGTTGATATTCTTTCTTTCATGTTTTCAAATCTGTACTTTTCTAAGATTAAGTTGTCGACCTTGAAGGTTCGATCTTTGAATTCTTGTTATTAAGCCGCTCGAGATAGATTTATCGAGCTCATCGTTGAATAAATTATGCACCCCAGCTACGCGAGGAGACTCTCGTCAAATGTACGTATCTTGCCTCGTAGTAGACATTTTTCGATCCAACACCCGAATAAGGCCCCTCGGTGGGCGCCAATTGAATCTTATGCGTTTTCGTAGGCGTGAAATATGTGATGTAATCGAGCTACAATGCAATATATATAAAGGAGAAGATCAATAAAATGTATATTCCGATCGAACGTACAAATTACAAAGGTCCTACTCAAGCGCTATAGGATGTCGTACAAGCTAGAGGCTAAATACATATAAGGAATGATGTTACATATAGTATTCAATATGTGTCCGAGCAGAAGCATCGAGCCTGGGGTGCATGGAAAAACGCGCACCGTTGTCATAAATGCTGGTGGTATTTATAGTAGGGGCTGTGAGCTGGCTGATCCATTAGCAAGGAAGTTTTCTTCGGCCCATAGCATTGGGCCTGGGTTAGGCCCATCAGAGGTTATCGACCAGGGGCCTTTAGCTTTACGATCAGGCCGGACTTGTGTTGCTTTGAGATTGGCTTTATGCCTTCGAGGTCGGAATCAGAGCTGTTCCAGCTAGTTTATCCCAGCATGGGTCATGGTAGGAGGAGAATCCAAAGTACTCCTCATCATCATAATTTCAGAAAAAGTAATTAAAACAAGTTCAGTTGCATGAATTTTAACAAGCATAGAGAAAATGAGATTCTTACTATGATATAGAGAAGAAACAATGAAGATTAGCCAAAAAAAGATAGCATTGTCCTTCAATAACTATTACTAATCTTGAACATTAACATGACTGAAAATATTCATGGATGGTTGATTCTTCAATAATTGCTAATATATATGATCTATATATTCAGGTTTAACTTCAGGCCTTGGTGTAGGCCTCATAGCAGCATTGATCGTATTCTTCGTCTACATACGTCATCGTCGCATCAAAGAAGAACAACAACGCATAGCTCGTGAATGCGAAGAAATCCTTAATGCAGGCGGTGGAAAAACCGCAAAAAACTTCACCGGAAGAGAAATAAAAAAGGCAACAAATAACTTCTCAAAGGATCGCCTTCTTGGTGTCGGAGGCTATGGTGAAGTATACA
This sequence comes from Penstemon barbatus, assembly GCA_003313485.2. Taxonomy (NCBI): domain Eukaryota; kingdom Viridiplantae; phylum Streptophyta; class Magnoliopsida; order Lamiales; family Plantaginaceae; genus Penstemon; species Penstemon barbatus. The sequence goes on along the minus strand of CM064877.1, from coordinate 50,241,030 downwards.
AAGGCATTCTCGAAGACGGAACAATCGTTGCAGTTAAATGTGCCAAACTAGGAAACACAAAAGGCACTGACCAAGTCCTAAATGAGGTCTGAATTCTCTGTCAAGTAAATCACAAATACCTCGTCCGTCTCCTCGGATGTTGCGTAGAACTCGAACAACCTTTGTTAGTTTACGAGTTTGTCCCTAACGGGACCCTATTAGATCACTTACAAGGTCAAAATCGAGGGATCCTTTCTTGGGATCGGAGGCTAAGTATAGCACAGGCAATGGCCGAGGGACTAGCATATCTTCACTTCTCGGCGGTTCCTCCAATCTATCATCGTGATGTAAAATCGAGCAACATTTTACTAGACGAGAAATTAAGTGGGAAGGTTGGGGATTTTGGGTTGTCTCGTTTGGCTCATACGGATCTAAGCCACATATCAACTTGTGCTCAGGGTACGCTCGGATATCTAGACCCGGAGTACTATAGAAACTATCAGTTGACTGATAAAAGTGATGTTTATAGCTTTGGGGTCGTGCTTTTGGAGCTTTTGAGTTCTCAGAAAGCCATCGATTTTAATAGGGACCCGGATGATGTTAATTTAGCGGTTTATGTGAAGAGATTGGTGGACGAGGAGAGGGTAATGGATGCGGTGGATCCTATGTTGAAAGAGGGAGCAAGTGCATTGGAGCTTGAGATGATGAAGGCGTTGGGTTTTTTGGCTATCGGGCGTTTGGAGGAACGGAGGCAGAATAGGCCGTCGATGAAGGAGGTGACCGAGGAGATTGAATACATTATGAGTATTGTGACTGCTAAAGGTATGGAGAAGTAATAATAAGTTTATTAGCACTGTGAGTTCTTTTTTTTTTTTTTTTTTTTGGTGTGTGATGATTTCTTTCATTTTGGTCTAGTTGTTTTATGTTCATGAGTGAATTTTGAATCTAGTTTGAGCTTATTGTATATGTAGGTTGTGCATATGTATACAAGATAAATATGTATTTCTTTTGTTGCTGAATTTATTTGTTTGTACAAGGGCTTGAGCCCTTCTGTGCAGTGTATTTAATATAGTATATCTTATTGTAGTTTCATAATGCCTGCATGTGTTGAGCACACATACCTTAAATCATTGAATGTAGATATATGTTACATGTATATTGGATACAATCTCATAAACAATCCATATCTAACACTATTTTTTGATTGTATGTACTGGATCATATCATTTGAAAGTAAAAAAAAATAAGAAAACCATACATTCGACTAAGAGATATTACAGCATTTACCTGTTATTGAATGAAATATATAGAGTAATGAGCTTAAAGAGAAAAAGATATCGACTCTTTGGACCTAATTAAGTTCAAATTCAAAGAATGCTATATCGGTCTATCTCCACTCAAAGTTGCGGTACAGTCTGCCACATCTATCAGTTAGAGCATTCTCAGAAATGATTGTGGTTTTATAATGTTTGTTGTTAGATTACGTAGCCACGCCCATGACGCTACCATTATTGAAGTCTCGGCTATTGAGGAAGCTTGCAAGGCTTTGGATTCTTTCAATGAAGCGAAAGTGACTGTCTTGTAGCGATTCAATTCATTAACTGTACTCGTGTGGTGGATGTGATTGTAAATTTTGGGGCAAGTGATCTAACTCTGTGGCTCACAACCTTGTTAAATAAGCTGCAAACTCGGTTCGTTTTGGGGTCATTCCTCCTAGCTAGGTATCTTTCTTGTTATGTTTTTTGTGATGGAGATTTTCTCAAATGTATATTTTGCCTCCATTTGCTTGAGGAGAGAAAACGTCGTATCTACCAATCCATGAGGTTGTTGTCCCATTCCCATTCCATTCCATTCCCAGTCCCCTTTCTTTTATTAGATTGATGGCTAATTTGCTTATTTAGTCCTCTCATAATTATTAGTCGACCAAATCGTACCTTTTTTTTTCCCCCTTAAACTTAGATACTTCGCATAATTTTAATTTTGGTCAAATGAAATGAAGACATATAATTTGAAACCGTCAAAAATTCAATAATCCTATTAATAGGAAAGTCAGTCTTTCCATTTGGTCATTCGTTTATCTACCCTTAAGAATATTTGGCCTATCAGTCGATCTTCATTCAAATAATCTTAATCATTTGATAAGATATTTGGCCTAGAATCTTCTTCCAAATAATTTAAGTTTGCGGTACCTTTCCTTTGTAAATTAGACAAGAATTTGTCTAAATCATATTTTTTGCTTCTTTTAGTCACCATAAATTTAATGATGGTAACCCATCCCCATGTGATTTCACCAAATTGGCAATAATTTCAAAGAATGCATCACCTGCACCTGCACCTGCAGATCGAGAATTAATGTGGTTTGATGCTTCAAACAAACTGGCAGAATACAACACTTCATCTCCAACTTTGCTTTGGCATAAAGATTTCATTTGCCTACTCTTCACTATCTAATGTGAACTCTTTATATGGAAATTTAGCATGCCTCCCATGTGACTTATAACGTATGTCCATTGATGTATTTATTTATTTTCCATTTCCTTGCCAACTAGAAAATATATTTAAATTATTTTACTTATGATCCTTTTCCAATATTGGAAATTATTTTTTCTCAAATAATAGACGAGTTCAATTTAATTAATGCTGCAAAGTCGTCGTATTTTAACACTTGAACATAATATGATCAACTTTCGGTGATACTCCTCTATCAAATACATGGTAAAAAAAGATGTTTAAAAACGTGTCCGATTTATTACAACTTATATCACATAGAATAAGGAGGGTGGTTTACACTCAGACCCACCTGAGGTTTGGTTTTATTACAAGAAACCCCCTGTAGTTTTAAAAATTACAAGAACACCCTTACAAGGTGTTTATTGTAAACATTTTTATAAGTTGTAAGGGGTGTCCTTGTAAGACTTGTTAAATCATAGGGGGTGTCCTTGTAATTTTTCAAATTACAGGGGATTTTTTGTAATATGACTAAATCTCAAGGGGTCTGAATGTAAATCACCCTATATAATATTTACAAAAGGGGATTTATGTTCCTTGGGGTGCATGGTTAACATAAACTTAATAGTTAATTATTTAGACATGTATGCATGTTTATTGAAGTAACTCATAAGAAATTTGAAATCGTAGTGTTGAGAAGTTGGCTACTTTTTATAGAAAATTAGCCGACAGAATTTCTGACGTAACATATGTTCAAAAGAGAAATAAAATGTCAAACTCTTAGGCTGTATATGCATCTAGCTTGCCTAGGTTTGGTTTCACTCAAATCGGGTTAAATCCAATCAAGTAAAGAGTTTGAAGAGGTCTCAGGCGAAACTTCAAGTTTCAGACAAATCGAAACCTACACAATCCTACTTGAAACCTATAAAGTCATTGATTTGACATCTATCATCTATTTTTTACACAAAGTTATTGATTTGACATCTACCACCTACTTTTCTTCTCCAAACCCCAACAATCAAACCTTAATCCAAGTCATATCTCAAAGTTTCAAAATCCACTAACTATTATTTAATAATATTTTACAATCTCAATATTCCATTGAAACCATTATTCAAAACGAGTTTCAAAGGTTTCGGCGAAACCTCTGAAATCAATTATTGAAACCAAACCCAGCCAAACTACTTCCATAATAACCCTTAATACCCCCTCCCTTCCCTCTGTATTTCTTTTTAATTTGAAAATAAATTTTTAGATATGAATTAAAAAATTAACACTTTAATATAATCTTTTTACATTTTTTACATTAAGAGTAGTGTTTGAAAATTCTAAATGGAGTTGAATATAGAATTACGTGAGAAAAAATACTCTTGTTAAACATAAGAGGATCTTGTTTTAGGAAATTCCAGAAAAGAGGGGAGGGTATCGTATTTTCTCCACATAAAACCTTATTAGTATAACTAATTTACATGTTTATTTGGCTTTGTAAGAATATTTCATGAGTGGTTTCTGTAAATGCAAACAAATAATTTTTTTTTTCAGAACTAAGTTTATCCTAGAAAGTTTTCTCTCTCATCTCTCTTAATTAATAATAATAATAATAATAATAATAATAATAATAATAAATAATCTTTATTTTTTGCAGTTTAGTATAATTATTTTTTGTAAAATTACTTTTATTATCGCGAGATCAACATCACCTTAAGTTAGGTATGCGCCTGGAGAATTGACCTTAAGGCTTAATCAAAATTTAATAATCTTTTTAGTACTAATTAGTGCTTAACATGTACATAAGAATTTGTTTTCACAAAGCAAAAAAAAAAAAGGAAAATCAATGAATGAGGGGAATTGGATAACTAATTTCTGTCTTATCACACCATTAAATTTATGGTAGACTTTATCAAGGAATTAAGTGCAGGGAATTTCATAATTAATTTCAATTGTTATCACACAATTAATATAAGGGTTATTTACAGATACACCCCCTTAAGTCCTTAACTATTGTCATTTGAAAGCTAAGTCTCCCCCAAAGCCCCCTCTGTCCATTTAATTTACTTCCACTTTCCGGCCATCATATTTTTATGTCAATAAACAACTAAAAGTCCAAATTACACTTTGCAACATGTGCTCTAATTAACACTACACCAAAGCTTTTTTTTTACCAATTTATTTACTCATAAAATTAATTCACATTATTAGCAAGTAGCATCCAATATACAAGCAAAGAAAGTGTTCATTTGATGATAGTTGACATATTACCAATATAAAATGTTGGGAAAAACCGGTTTTAAGATTATCAAAAACTTGAATACAAAATTGAAACTGAAACAAACAAACCAATTTGAACAGTAACCGAAAATATAGTCAGTTAAAAAAAATCAAACAGATAAATTAAAATTAACTTATCTCACAATTCTGTATTGTAACAGAATTGATCCAACCAAATCGCAGAAATGATCCTGCTTGCCTTGAAGAAATTATCGACCCACTTCCGGTGCAATTGGGAACACGAACACTTCTTCCAGGATAATTTGGTTACAAGAATTTCTCCACTGCACAGTAGTAGAAACTCCACCTCGAAGAACACTCAAAAGCAGAAAAGTAACCAGAGATATTTTTCTTAGGAAATGATTTCGAGAGAGAACAGATTTGTTTTCTGTTGGTGTGTTTTTCAGAGCTGAAAAGCACTGATATATATAGGGGTAGGGGGAGCCTTTGGCAATTAAAATCGCCTATTAAATCTGTATAAAACGGCTGAAACGTTTTTGATTTAAGTTTCCGTAACTGCTCACTTTAAATTCTCGTAACTGAAAGCTGCAGAATTAACTTTGAGACTGTTACTGTTTTTCAATTTCGAATTTTTAAATTCAAATCCAAATTTAATTCGAAATTCATCCAAAAAGATAAGTCCGAGACGAGACAATTCGCCCAAACGCCCGAGTTCAGTTCAGTTCAGATCCGAGCCGAGCCGAGTCGGGTCGGGCGGGCGGCGGCGGCGCGCGTGTGGTGTATTCATATGATCCCCTTTGTAAAGACTTATACCAAGTCTAAACACTTAAGTTCATATATACTAGTACACACATTTAAAATAAGTCAATGTGGGACATATGAAGAGTTTGAAACTTTTCAACTTCCTCACAAGGCCTTAATTAGTCTTGGACCAATGAGGGACAAGCCCACATACAATTATCTTTATTGAATTTTAATTTCCCCAATAAATCTATATATAACATTTTTATCTATGGATTCCAACCTTTTAATTAGGTATCCATCCACATAATTACAACAATCCCCCACAAATCCATAGAAAAATAAACTACTAGGATTACCGCAACGTGCTTTCAGCAATGGTACCTTCCGGTTTGAACCACTGCCTAAGTTATCCAACTTATGCTACCACAGGGACAAATGGATCTAAGCCTTGAATTTGTACCTTGATGTGGTAGCGTCCATTGGTAACAACACATTACTTGCTATATGTTAATCTTTAGGTTTGACACTATAGGCCATGTGTCCTGATCCTGTATCATGAATGTTGTTGAGGAATAACCCTATTTCCTCTAGTCGCGGCCAAACAACTACATTCACTTAGTTGAGCGTCTCAGGATGTACTGCTAGCATCCCGTCTTACAGACTTGACCTCATTCAGTGTTAATACACTTACTAGATTAGCAGTAGTCAGCTCCTATCAGGTATATCAGGGGACAGACTCAGATACTTAGTATCAGTCTTAGTTAGGAGCAACTTTTATATACCCAGCAGTTTGTTTATACCACATTGAACCTTCCTTGTGGGATCTCCACTTGGTAGGTTGGGTTGCCACTGCTTGTATATCAATTTAGGGTTTTCAGTCCCATCCCCATCCTGGATTTCTGTACTAAGGACAAATCTAGTGCTTTAGTTAAAGGGTCTGCCACATTGTCTTTGGTACCAACAAAGTCAACGACTATGACCCTATCAGACACAAGTTCCCTTATAGACTTTAGTCTAACTTGGATGTGTCTCTTGGTCTTTTGATTATATTTTTTACTTTTAATCTTTGCAATTATGGTTTGAGAATCACAATGCACCACGACTGCTGGAAGAGGCAAGCTAACCATGGGTAATTGTATCAATAACCCATGTAGCCATTCAGCTTCAGTCCCTGTCGTGTCTAAAGCACATAATTCGGCCTCAAATGTAGACCGAGTCACCAAGGTTTGCTTGGTTGACTTCCAGGAGACAGCGCCCCCACCAAGGGTAAAAACGTAACCCGTACACCCATTGCTTCCGGAGTTCTTGGCTATCCAGCTAGCGTCACTATACCCTTCAAGTACTGCAGGGAACCTGCCATATTGAAGAGATAGTGATACTGTGCCCTTCAGATACCTTAGTACCCGGTCAAGAGCTCCCCAATGGGTTCGATTTGGACAACTTGTATATCTTGCTAACTTCGAGACTGCAAACGAAATGTCTGGTCTCGTGCCATTTGCCAGATATTGCAAGCTTCCAATAATTTGTGAATATCTTAATTGAGAGACAGGAACACCACTTTCATTTTTAAAGAGAGCCACTGAAGGATCATATGGTGTTTTTGATAGAAATAGTGTCCTGCAAGCCAGCTGTATGGCTAGCATTAATTGTAATTAATGAGGAACTATTCAATTTAGATTAATAAATGCACTTTTATTAAATGGTCAACTTTATCTTATGTAATATTTGTCTACGCATAAGGATAGAAGTCCTTAGATCACAGGGCTATGGGACAACCCGTGGACTGATCTCTAAGGCCGTGATCTAGAACATATTCAAGAGTCGTAGAATCCAATCGAGATAGGACATCGTTGGATTCGGTTAGACTCTCACTGTTGTGTATTCTCCGATGAACTGGAGGACGCTGGGGTCCACGAGCGTGACTGGGATAGTCGATACACATAAGTGGGTGGCTTGCTAGGATGGCAAGTGCACTGAATACCCCAATTAGGAAATAACTCACCATGGAAGCGGTAGTCGCATATCGGGGTTGAAGTTATTCCAATTTACAATAGTATACGAGGAACGATCCCTAACAACTTGAGATGATAGGGTTTATCTGGTGCGAGAACGTCTATGCTTTGATGTGAGTTCCGACTGACTGGGGATAGCCAGAAAGTCTCTGTGGACTCATGTTGGGTATAGAGGAACTCGTATGCAGATTCATATCATCAACAAAGGATCCATTGACCCGACTTGATAGGTTGGGAAATTCTCCTATGGATTTCTGTGAGAAATTGATTCTGGTAAAATCCTTGGCCAAGGTAACTGACGACTTTATGTAAGTAGCTCATAAAGATTAAGTCAAAGAGAATTTATTTCGAGACCAGAGTACATAAGGTCAAGACAAAAGAAAAAGGGAATCCGATAAAAGACCATACCCTTAAGTCTCGACTGGGAGATTGATCGATGGAGAGATTTTGTCGTATATGGAAATTGTAAATGATAAAAGGTTCACTGAATTAATTCACCAGTGATTGGGCTCCATGGGCTTGTGACTAGACATCGACCGTGGAGTGTGGGAGAATTCCCAAATTAGCAGGGGTGCTAATTTTGGAATGATTAATCGACAGAGTGTTCGATTAATTTAGAGTATTAATTGCTCGAGTAATTAAATAATATTTAATTACAACCCACGGCCAATTATGTGGTGAACCTACGGGGGCATACACAATACACAAGTAGCGAAAGCGAGGAAACAGGAACGAACCAGTCGACTGGGTCGACTGGGTCAAAATCGACTGGGTCGATTCAATAGGTGGGTCGACTGGGTCGACCCATATGGAACGAAAATGGATCCAATTGGAATTGGATCAAGATTATAAATTAAATTGGAATTTAATTTATGAGCAAGTTAATTAATTAGGATTTAATTAATTAATGGAATAATTAATTTAATTAGACTTGGAGTTTAATTAATTAATTGGGAGATGATTTAATTAATTGGGCTATTTAATTGGGAGATTAAATAAAGCCCTGAATAATTAATTAATATGGGCCATGAATTAATTAGAAGACTTAGTCTTCTAATTAAAGAGGGCCATGGCCCATGTAGGAGAGAGAAGACCTAGTCCTAATAGGACTAGGATAGAAAGAAAACTATAAATAGCTTTCTTCTAGTTATTTTTCACATAACTCCTTAAGCAAAAATTGAGCAAAGAAAAATTCTCTCTCCCTCTCCCTACCAGATCGGCCGAACTGTTCTTCCCTGTGGAAGAATTTTTTCGTCTTCGTTTTTGTTCCCAAATCGTTCCTAAAACCTAGATATTAATATAGCCTATGTTCTAGTCGATTAGGTATATTAATTTTCGTGATATTGTGGTGTATCAACTCGTAGAGGCGCAACACGTGGGGCGCTATCAAAAGGTGTGGGTCGATCAACCGGGGTCAGAATTCAAAGCTCATATTGCTAGCCTAGGATTTGCAAGGAGACAGGTATAAACGAGAAAACTTATACTGTCATTAATTATGTTCATATATATATAACTAGAGAATATCCTGGCAAGATTCTTTAAGAGGCCCTAGAAATTTTTTTTATATTCCGTTGTGCCTAGGGCTGTTTTTCTTACCGAATCCCAACAGTGGTATCAGAGCCAACTCTAGGCTTTGTATATATATGAATTTGCAAATTCTGTGTTTATTAAATCATATGTTTGATTTATGTGGCTAGTTCTATTACTTTGCATGTTTTAGGACTTTATAATTGACTTGGAGTTAATGTTTAATTTAGGATTCGAAAATTTTATCATGTTGATGTTATTTTGAATTAAGGATTTAATTGACTGGGTTTGTTGAATTAAATCTGTGGGTAATCGAAGAAACAAAAAAAAAAAATTTTTTTTTTTTTAGATCCGACTCGCGGTGGCACGCGGCGGTGCGCGGCAGCGCACCGCGGCTGGGCGGCCACCGCAAGCCGCTGCCAACGGCAGCGTGCTGGCAGCACGCTGGCCGCACACGCCGCACGCAGCAGCAGCCTTCTGGCTGCTGTTTGCGCGCTGCTGTGCGCGGCTGCTCGCTGCCGCACGCAGCCGCGTGCAGCGGCTGCTGCTGCAGGCAGCTCACGCGCCGCCTTGGTGGTCGCGCGTGGGCTGTCCAACGTGGCAGTCCGAGATTGGCCTCGTCTGGTTGATTTCTGGTTGGATTCTAATTCTGCCTATTTTGGATGTCCTGAAAATCTTGGAGAATTTTAGAAGATTAGGAAACTTGGAGTTTTTGGATAAGGTAGTTATTCTGTTAGAATTAATCACTACCTTAATTAAACTAATCTAATCAAAATAGGATTATCTTGAGAATCTTGGAGATTTAGGAATATTGGGAAACTTAGAGTTTTGAATAAGGTAAGAATCTTAGAGATTTAGATTACCTTAATTAACCAATCTTAATCAAGATAGGATTTGTAGATTACTTGGAGCTCAAGTAAGAGCTAATTAATCTTAGAGGTTAATTGTTAATTCAAAATTAATTGACTTGGATAAATTTTATGAATTAAAATTAATGGAGCCGGTAAATTTACATTTTTGCCCTTATGTGAATTTATGCATGTTCTTGAGTGAATATGTGGATTGGTCGATTTTGCCCTTAAGCCCTGTGTAGTTTTTGGTTTATTTAATTTTGGGTTGTAATTAAATGGGCCTGATTGGTGCCCTTGCTTGCGCAAACAAATGTAATAGAATAGGACCATTTATTTTTATAAGTTAGACTTAGATTAGGCTTGGAGCCGAGAAGACCTCATGAAGACTTGGAGATCCACATGGAGGCCCATTTACCTTGAAGGACATGGAGGCCCAATTCATTACATGGAGGCCCAATCAAGCTGGATATTACAAGAAGGCCCATGATGTATGGGTTTAAAATTGTAATAGTTAGGACATTTAATTTTCACCCTAGACTGACCAATTGATTCATCACATGGCTCGTGATGGATCGCATAGGATGGGCAATCGACCAATCAAATCTTGCTAGGTGATGAATGTTTACTTTTTCGCACATTATTCTTTGATGTATGAGATGCATGCTTAGGATAGAAAACGTAAACAAGATAAGCATAATCTGATGAGACCTCGCACACTTAGAAACCTCCAATTGAACTTAAAATTCAATTAGAATATTAAATCGAATAACGGGCGCATATGAATAGTGTCTATGGTCCGAGCCTATCCAATTACTAGGTCTTAGGCATATTGTACGAATATATCTCGATGTCTCACGAGTCGTGGGTCGAGCTATAGGAAGATAATATGTCTATTGCCTCGATGCACGAGTTTAGTGCCAAGGGAGGGGATAGCAAGGTTTTAGGCGCTGTCTCACGAGTCGTGGGGCGTCTAGGATTGAACTATTTCTCTTCACGAGTATTGGACATGATTTAACGCTAGTAAATATGGATGTCTCACGAGTCGTGGGTCCATATCGAAAAACGAGGCTAAATGAACTTAAGGGTTAGCTGCGATGGTTAACCGTTGACGTAGTCGACCACCAAGTGGATCAAATAGTATGGCCAACGAGTCGTGGGTACTAGGAGATTGCATTTGGGCCTTAAGCCCGCTAGGATATTTTAAATTCCCGAAACTTATGTGGGGGCATAAGATTTTGATTAAAATAGTGGGAGTAATTTGCAAATAAAATCCATGTTTGTGAATTGTGCATTTTAAATTATTCTTTCGCGTATTTATTTCTTCTATCATCGTTTTATAGATATGATGTCAAAAGAGCTTAGAGCACTTAGAGATTTGTCCATCTCATCACTTGAACGTAATATTTTAACTGGACCCAACTTGCATTTCTGGACGCATCATTTGAATGGATTATTTGAAGCTGAAAACATATCCTATGTTTTGTCTGTGCCACCACCCATTACTATTTCACATGACGTTCCTGATGAGCTCCGTAAAAGCATCACCAAATGGAAACTGGATGATGGCTTAGCTCGTGAATACATGTTGGAATATATGTCACTTGATCTGCGTTTGCAACATGAGCATATGGCATCCGCGAAAGAGATTCTCTCGAATCTCAAATTCCTTTATGGGATTAGATATGGTCGTCGAAGATTCGCGATCACGAGGGAACTCTTGCAAGCAAGAAAGAGAAGGGAAACTCCTGTCGGAATCCACGTACACAAGATGATTCGACTTCTGTCTGAACTCGATGATATGGGTGTCGTGATGGACAATGATTTCCGAGTGGATATTATTCTACAATCTCTTCCTAGATCATATGACCGATTTATCGCGGACTTGAATCTCCAGAGGCGAGAGATCACTGTGCATGTCCTGCGGCAAATGCTCGAGGAACACGAAGCTTCTTTTGGAAAGAAAGCAAGGGTTGGCGAAAAGACTGGGCGGCGTTCAAAACCAAGACAAATGGAAACCAGAGCTCCTTACTGCACAAGGTCAAAGGAAAGGATTAAATTCGAACCTATGGAGAGTTCGAACAGGTATATTCCTTGTTAAAGTTAATTTTACAATTAACCGTGCATTTTTTGTGTTAGACACTGACTGGAGTTCTCATCCTTGTAGGTGATTGGAGCATTAAAGAAACTGGAGCCTTAGGATTGGATCCTTGAATAAAGGCAATGGAGCTGGAGCTGCTACCAAGGCCGTAGGCAAAAGTAGATTTAGGTGGTTTGATAAAGTCATTAGGAAACTTTCATTTATGTACCTGGTTTTTAATGAGAAACTTTTTATTCATATTTTTGAATAATGTTGATTTTAATAAAAGCTCCTGTTTTTGTTTTTCATTTGGTACATTGAATTATTGACTTTACATCATAAAACCACCTAAGTTAAGTCATGCACGTACAACAAAACAAAAGGAAACAAGATAATGAAATATCTGCCCAATTATGGCACGCTAGACTTGGACATATATCTAAATCAAGGATTCAAAAGTTAGCATCATCTGGCGCGATTGAAATCAATCGCATTGATGAAATGCCAACATGTGAACCAATGTTTAAAGGGTAAAATGGCTAAGTTGCCGTTTAAGGGAAACCCTGAGCGAGCCAAGCAAACATTGGACTTAATACATACTGACGTGTGTGGACCACTAAGAAAAAGCGCCCGAGGGGGCTATGACTACTTCATCACTTTCACTGACGACTTTAGTCGTTATGGATATGTGTTCTTGTTGAAACACAAGTCTGAAGCCTTTGAGCGATTCAAAGAATTCAAGATGGAAGTAGAGAATCAACTTGGTCATACGATAAAGGCTCTTCGTTCTGACCGAGGTGGAGAATTTCTTAGTAACGAATTTCTGAATTATCTTGTAGAGCATGGAATATTATCGCAGTGGACTCCTCCTGCAACACCCCAATTAAATGGAGTAGCAGAGAGAAGGAATCGAACCTTGATGGACATGGTTCGATCCATGATGAGTGCCACTGACTTACCTCTTTCATTTTGGGGACATGCCCTCCTCACGGCAACGAAGATACTGAATATGGTACCTTCAAAATCCGTAGAAAAGACACCATACGAGCTATGGTTTGGCAAGGCACCCTCATACGCATTCATGCGCATATGGGGATCTCCCGCTTACGTTAAAAAGCTAGTGGGAGATAAATTGGAAACAAAATCCACTTTGTGCAAATTCGTGGGGTATCCGGAAAACTCAATAGGATACGAGTTCTACGATCCTACAAGACAAACAACGTTTGTCTCGAGGAACGCTCACTTCTTGGAGAAGGATTTCTTGGTGGACAAGAAAGAAAATAACGTAGAACTGGATGAGGTCACTGAAGCTGAAAAGGCCTTAGAGGTCGATCAAGCTGACCCGTCACCACAGGCAGTGGGAGAACAAGAGCATGAAAGTGCACCAGAACGTACACCGATACTTCGTAGGTCAGAAAGACAACGTAGAGAACCCGAAAGGTACTACGGTCTGCTGCATGAGACTGGACAGTCTCTAACCGACCCAAGGACTTACGAAGAGGCTATGCTAGACATAGACTCGGGAAAATGGCGCGAAGCCATGGAATCCGAACTGGACTCCATGCACTCAAACAAGGTCTGGGCCTTGGTAGATCCACCAGTGGGAGTGGCTCCCGTGGGTTGCAAGTGGATCTATAAGCGAAAGCTTGGAGTGAACGGAGAGGTGATTACCTACAAGGCGCGACTAGTGGCAAAAGGATACACTCAAAGACCAGGTATCGACTTTGAGGAGACCTTCTCGCCCGTCGCAATGCCCAAATCCATTCGGATCTTGCTGGCCATAGCTGCGTGGTATAACTACGAGATATGGCAAATGGATGTAAAGACTGCTTTTCTCAATGGAGACATTGATAAGGAGATCTACATGGAGCAACCAAAAGGATATGCATCCAAAGGAGATGAACACAAGGTGTGCAAACTCCAGAGGTCCATTTATGGACTGAAGCAAGCTTCCCGAAGTTGGAACATTCGTTTTGATGAGACAATCCAAACTTTTGGATTCATCAAGAACATGTTCGAACCTTGCGTGTACAAGAAGATCAGTGGGAGTACAGTTGAATTTTTGGTGCTTTACGTTGACGACATTCTTCTCATTGGAAACAATGTGAAAGCATTGTCTGAAACTAAAGCATGGTTGTCTACACAATTTTCGATGAAGGATATGGGAGAAGCATCCTTTGTACTAGGTATAAGGATCTACCGAGATAGATCAAAAGGACTGCTGGGCCTCTCCCAATCCCAGTACATAGACAAAATCCTGAAAAGATTTAGTATGGAAGAATCCAAGAGAGGATTGCTTCCTATGAGACATGGGATTGCACTCTCCAAGTCTATGGCCCCAAAGACGCCTGAAGAGAGAAGCAATATGTCTCGAGTACCATATGCATCCGCGATAGGAAGCATAATGTATGGTATGCTGTGTACGAGACCAGACGTAGCGTACGCTCTTAGCGTTACAAGTCGCTACCAGTCTGATCCAGGTGAGCAGCACTGGATAGCCGTAAAGGCGATTCTGAAGTACCTGAGAAGGACTAAGGAATTGTTCTTGGTATACGGCGGAGGAGAATTGAAATTGGAAGGCTATACAGACTCGAGCTTCCAATGTGATGTAGACGACTTCAAGTCGACATCAGGATACGTTTTCTGCCTCAATGGTGGTGCGGTTAGCTGGAAGAGCTCCAAGCAGGAAACAACCGCGGATTCAACCACTGAAGCAGAATACATTGCCGCGAGTGACGCAGCAAAAGAAGGTGTTTGGATGAGGAACTTCATCCAGGAATTGGATGTGATACCTAGCATTGCTGAGCCCATTACTATCTTCTGCGATAATAATGGGGCAATAGCGCAAGCAAAGGAGCCGAGATCTCATCAGAAATCCAAGCACGTACAGAGACGATACCACGTGATAAGAGATATCATTGGTAGAGGAGACATTAAGATGGAACGTGTCGACTCAGAAGATAATACGGCGGACCCGCTAACAAAGCCTCTGCCTCAAAAGGCATTTGAGAAACATCTGCATAAGATGGGACTCAAGAACATAAAAGACTGGCTTTAGGACAAGTGGGAGATTGATAGAAATAGTGTCCTGCAAGCCAGCTGTATGGCTAGCATTAATTGTAATTAATGAGGAACTATTCAATTTAGATTAATAAATGCACTTTTATTAAATGGTCAACTTTATCTTATGTAATATTTGTCTACGCATAAGGATAGAAGTCCTTAGATCACAGGGCTATGGGACAACCCGTGGACTGATCTCTAAGGCCGTGATCTAGAACATATTCAAGAGTCGTAGAATCCAATCGAGATAGGACATCGTTGGATTCGGTTAGACTCTCACTGTTGTGTATTCTCCGATGAACTGGAGGACGCTGGGGTCCACGAGCGTGACTGGGATAGTCGATACACATAAGTGGGTGGCTTGCTAGGATGGCAAGTGCACTGAATACCCCAATTAGGAAATAACTCACCATGAAAGCGGTAGTCGCATATCGGGGTTGAAGTTATTCCAATTTACAATAGTATACGAGGAACGATCCCTAACAACTTGAGATGATAGGGTTTATCTGGTGCGAGAACGTCTATGCTTTGATGTGAGTTCCGACTGACTGGGGATAGCCAGAAAGTCTCTGTGGACTCATGTTGGGTATAGAGGAACTCGTATGCAGATTCATATCATCAACAAAGGATCCATTGACCCGACTTGATAGGTTGGGAAATTCTCCTATGGATTTCTGTGAGAAATTGATTCTGGTAAAATCCTTGGCCAAGGTAACTGACGACTTTATGTAAGTAGCTCATAAAGATTAAGTCAAAGAGAATTTATTTCGAGACCAGAGTACATAAGGTCAAGACAAAAGAAAAAGGGAATCCGATAAAAGACCATACCCTTAAGTCTCGACTGGGAGATTGATCGATGGAGAGATTTTGTCGTATATGGAAATTGTAAATGATAAAAGGTTCACTGAATTAATTCACCAGTGATTGGGCTCCATGGGCTTGTGACTAGACATCGACCGTGGAGTGTGGGAGAATTCCCAAATTAGCAGGGGTGCTAATTTTGGAATGATTAATCGACATAGTGTTCGATTAATTTAGAGTATTAATTGCTCGAGTAATTAAATAATATTTAATTACAACCCACGGCCAATTATGTGGTGAACCTACGGGGGCATACACAATACACAAGTAGCGAAAGCGAGGAAACAGGAACGAACCAGTCGACTGGGTCGACTGGGTCAAAATCGACTGGGTCGATTCAATAGGTGGGTCGACTGGGTCGACCCATATGGAACGAAAATGGATCCAATTGGAATTGGATCAAGATTATAAATTAAATTGGAATTTAATTTATGAGCAAGTTAATTAATTAGGATTTAATTAATTAATGGAATAATTAATTTAATTAGACTTGGAGTTTAATTAATTAATTGGGAGATGATTTAATTAATTGGGCTATTTAATTGGGAGATTAAATAAAGCCCTGAATAATTAATTAATATGGGCCATGAATTAATTAGAAGACTTAGTCTTCTAATTAAAGAGGGCCATGGCCCATGTAGGAGAGAGAAGACCTAGTCCTAATAGGACTAGGATAGAAAGAAAACTATAAATAGCTTTCTTCTAGTTATTTTTCACATAACTCCTTAAGCAAAAATTGAGCAAAGAAAAATTCTCTCTCCCTCTCCCTACCAGATCGGCCGAACTGTTCTTCCCTGTGGAAGAATTTTTTCGTCTTCGTTTTTGTTCCCAAATCGTTCCTAAAACCTAGATATTAATATAGCCTATGTTCTAGTCGATTAGGTATATTAATTTTCGTGATATTGTGGTGTATCAACTCGTAGAGGCGCAACACGTGGGGCGCTATCAAAAGGTGTGGGTCGATCAACCGGGGTCAGAATTCAGAGCTCATATTGCTAGCCTAGGATTTGCAAGGAGACAGGTATAAACGAGAAAACTTATACTGTCATTAATTATGTTCATATATATATAACTAGAGAATATCCTGGCAAGATTCTTTAAGAGGCCCTAGAAATTTTTTTTATATTCCGCTGTGCCTAGGGCTGTTTTTCTTACCGAATCCCAACAGTA